>JASDQU010310262.1:516-29981 GCA_032191745.1 Picea mariana
TTTGGCAGGTGCATGGGTTTTTCACCCCACAGCCGCGCATATGCGCTCCAAGTATGAAGATGTTGCATGTGCGCACGCGCCCAGTGGGTGCAAAGCGCCTTGTAATTTTTTGGCCATTTTGCATAGTTTTGACCCTTTTGTTGTGTCGTGGAATTAACCTTGTGCCATGAATGACTATTTTTCTGTGCTGACGATGCGGAGTTCTTGTCGCCCTGTGCGGATGAAATTTCAGTGATAACAATCATGTACTCAAAATATTTTTTTAGATAATGTCTGGTCCATTTACAAACTCATAAAGTGGAAAGATGGACTTTGGCTTAGTTATCTATAGCTACTACCCTTAACAACAACTAGCAAGCAAATCTGGGCACACTTCAGAAATAACAAAAGATAAAGTTCATGGTAAAACTCTCAAGAAATCATTCAATCAAAAAGGTTCTTTCTCACATAACAAATTTGTTCATTATAGGCTTATGAAATAAAAATATGAACTCGAATCTTGTTTCCTGTAGCAATCAAAAACATAAATCAACAATCAACTTTAGACACTCTTAAGTAGAATTCAAATCATAACTCAATTCTATTCAATCAAACCTGTGTAGTATAGAAAATAGTCAATGTAATTGAGAAGCTTCATTAAATGGTGCATGAAGATGAGAGATGAAATCTGATATCATTTCCTGTAACAAATTACTTCAAACTTGCAAGAAAATCTTATCTAATTCTGCCCACACTTCAAAATAAATTGATGCATCACAAACAAAAATTTAATACAATCTTACAATCTTGCAATTCTATAAAATTACTTCATTTCTACACAGGAAACATAAGTCTTAATGAGATGTTCCATTTGATGGCTTATGTAATGTAAATGATGGACTCCCAAGTGCTCCTATGCTACCACACTTTGCAATCAATTCTAATAGTGAAATAAAAAATGAAATCAAAACAACAAGTATAGAAAAATAGAAATCTATACTAATAATTTACAATGAGCTTACCAAGCTGGATCGGTGGGCTCTTTTCAATGCCAACATGGAAGATTTTAGATCAAAAGATGCTAAATGCTAAGAGACACATAGGATCCTCGAATTCAAACTTCCATTGATCTTCAACAAATGAATTTACAAAAGGAGTTGGTTCAGAAATCCAATTTCCAGCATACTAATTTCTCTCCTTTGGCTTAGAGCCATCACTCAATTTATATGATTTTCACATTACAAATTCGGATCTAGACAATCCATCCAAATCAAAACTATTTTCCATCAATGGAGGTCGAGTATAACCAATTAGCTAATCAAGGAAATGTATTTCCCACGAATCTGGGCATGATCTTTGGGTACCAGATCAAAACTGCTTAGGAGTCAAATGATTAGGATCATACAAAACCAAACATTTAATCAAATTAACTCAAGAAAACTAAACAAACCATGCTTTAACCATAAGTTACCTCTCTATGCACATGAACAAGGTCATTAAGTGTGTTTATGGAGGAAACAATCAATTTTATACTCATAACATAGATAAAATTGACTCAGACAAAGGATAATATAGGGTAATAGAGGTGTCAATACTAAGACTCAACAACTATTTTGGGAACAATCTTGATTTGTACTTTGTAACCCAGTTTTCTGAATATAAAGTATTTGAGGTTGATCTATCATTATCTTTATTTGAGTTTCCCATGCACCACTTTGTCAAATTTCTCATATGCATGCAAACCATCTTCTTTTTATTTTTTTATGTGATCGGAAATATTTATCTTAAACTATGGTGGATGTGAGGAAATTTTGCTTTTTTGTTTTAAATATGTGGAGTATGTGATTTTTGGTCCTCTCTCAGGAACTTTCTTTAAAAAAGAAAAAGAAAAACATGTTCCTTTTATTTGATTTCAATATTTATGTTTATTTGATTACCATGATAAACTTTTGTCAAGTACCACAGTCCGATATTTAGAATTCCTAAAAAATATAAAGAGGAGTACCACCTCTATAAAAACGCAAGGGGATTTACATCCTCATGAGGTTGTCGTTTCAGTCCTAATGGATTGAAGCGTCAACAGTGTCATAGTAACTATGAGTCTGACCAATATCTTTGACTAGAACCACAACTTAATGGGTTGTTGAGAGAAACCCTCATGCCAGCTAGAGAAGATATGAAAATGATAAACATCATATTGAATGCAAAGCATATTTTTGGGTCAAAAAGAAGAGTTGAAAGGTAATCTCTCAAAATACAAAAAATTTCCTCATCATTGTTCAGTCAGAAAGTGAATGGAAGGTCACTATGAAAACCATTGCCTCAACACAAGGCTTCTTTGCATAGTATAAGTAGGTGGAAAAGAATGTAAAGGAATACATAGATATATTTTATTTCCCTATAGGGGTGCATTTTCACTAATAGGTCAAACATTCAATTGAATTGATACATGGTGCTCCTCCTAATGGCCTAGTATACTAATTCTTTCTTTTGGAGAATGAGAAAATAAAATGTCAAATCGATGAGCTCATCTAAAAAGGCCACATTTGATGAAGCTCCTCACCTTATGGGAGCCCAATTATCTTGTTGTAGAAGAAGTATGGGACATGGTGACTCTATACAGATTATAGATCCCTAAACAAAATCACTACTAATAACTAATACCTAATCCCCTAGATTAACAATCTTCTTGGTCAACTTAAAGGTGACAATTTCTTTAGTAAGACTGATCTGGAGTTATTCTACCACCAATATCCACCTGGATGCTATGTAGTGCTTCAGGACAGCCCCATGAGTGTAGAACCCATAATTACAAATAGATGTCCCCATTATAAAGAAACATGATGAACTAAAAACTATCAAGATGAGCCAGTTGGAATTTGGAATAGGTGGGTGGACACCAATATCCACCTGGATCATGGAATCCCCTCATTCTTCTCATTATGAGAATACTTATAATTCCCACTCCCCTTAGGGTTCTCCAAATTCTTGGAATAAGCTGCCAAAAGTGGAGATGCATAAATTTGATGGATTTGACCCAACTAGGTGGGTCTCCCAAATGGAACACTACTTCTACCTCCATGATATTTGGGATGATGAGACCAAACTCCATGTAGGTGTTCTGTACTTAGATCAAGAACGTTGGAAATGGTGGCAGTGGAATAAGAAATGTTATCCAGGATATCCCAATTGGAACATGTTCACCAAAGTTGTTTGTGCAAGTTTTGATAGGGATTCTCATTATTTGGGGCACCTCACCAAGCTGAAAAAAACATGGTCGGTCATTGATTTCATCACAACATTTGAATATTTGGATATTGCAACTGAGGGCTTGTTTCATTAATTATGTATTGAATGTTTCATAAGTGGCTTAAAGGAGGAAATTTGTGCTCATGTTTGCATGCATCATCCTATTACTTGGTTGCAAGCATGAAAATTAGCATTGGAAGTTGAGACCATTCTTCAGGCACAACCCCTTCATTCTTTAGTCCCCAACCATCCTCATCCAAGGGCTATCACTACTCCCACTCAAACCTTGAAGGCTCAAAAGGTGTCTCCAATAGAAATGGTAGAACATAGGAAATAAGGGCTTTGTTATTACTATGATAAAAATTATGCGTCAGGACATAAATTTCATGAAAAAAAGTTTTTCCATATTGATGGGTTAGAGGATCAAATGTCAGATGAGGCCCCAGAGCTAGATGATACTTAGCCCACTCCTCCCCTCCCAAAAGTCATTGCACCTCCTGTGGAACCGAAACAATCTACCATCTCCTTCCATGCCCTTGTTGGTATTTCATATCCGCAAACATCAAATATCAAAGGCTACATCAAACAACGATCGATAATAGTGTTGATTGATAGCGAAAAAACCCATAATTTTGTTCATTGCAGGGTTGCCAAGGATTTCAATTGTTTTAATCTCCTATTTTCAAATTTTCAAATTCTCATAAATAATGGTGGTGCAATGGAATGTGGAGGCTATTGTGAGAATTTCAAACTCCAAATGGGTGATTACACCCTAAAAACTCACATGTTTTCCATTGTCATGGGTGTTTGTGATATTGTCTTGGATGTTGAATGGTTGCTCACTTTGGGACTGATTACCATGGATTATCAAGAGTTAGATATGCACTTTACTCAAGAGGCTCACACCTATACCCTTCATGGATTTAATGTTGGGTCCCCAAAAATGATCATCTCTCACATAATGGAGAAAATCATAAAGAAAGGTCATCATGGGTTGATTTCCCAATTAAATCCCATCGAGGTACAAGAGCCATCATCTGCCGCAATCCATCCTGACCTGCAACTCATCTTGGACAAGCACCACCAGGTATTTGAGACACCCATGAAATTACCCCCATCCTGGGGTGACCATGATCACAACATCCCTCTCCTTCACGACAGTCATCCACCCAATGTATGCCCCTACAAGTAACCCTTTTTCTCAAAAAAATGAAATAGAAAAAATATTGTAGGAATTATTGGAAGCCGAGGTAAATCACCCAAGTACCATCCCATACTCCTCCCCTATTATAACGGTCCTAAATAAAGAAGGTTATTGGTGCATGTGTCCATATTTTCACGCCCTTAATAAATTGACCACTAAGGATAAGTTTCCAATTCCTATCATCGATGATGTAACACACCAAGGTCGATCCCTTGTTGAATTGTAATTATGTTTATAGGATCATGAGCCCTTTTTTTTGTAAGATAGAAGACTTATGTGTTTATTAGGCTGGAGAGCCCAGATGCTAAGGCAAATGAGCTTGATTTTGTATATGTAAATACTCACATCATTAATAAAATTGAATCACTACGTGTAGACCGACCACGAAGAAAGAGTTATGGGGGAATAAGATCCACTAGGTAGGGAAAGGGAAGGGGCTAAGTGTCTAGGAATAGGGGCTAAGCTAGAGGGATTACCTCTAAAGGAATAATATTATATTATTATTGCCTAGACTCTAAGGTTTGATATAACCTATGTTGTCCTAAGTTCTTGGGGAAAGGGAACGAGTGTTAAGTGGATCTCATGTAGCTTCAGGAAGACATGTGTCAACCTGGGCGCATGCAGTTTTTAGGTGGGAAGGTCAACTCGTTGGGAGTTCCCTCACCATTCTCGTGATCATTGCCACTCTGGAAAGGATTCCATACTCCCCACTGATGCATGCACTGAGACAGGGAGATCCTTGACACAACCAGCCATTTCCTCCATCGTGGATCTTTGTAACTTCTGAAAACTACACACCTGTGTTATGAAGCTAATCCTCTTTCCTGTGAAGCACAACATGAATGCATAGTGAATGAGCCATATCGCACCTTAAAAATTTTTGTTGCTACCCACGTTTTCTCTGGACTAGTGTGGCTTGTTGTCATTACTAGAGCTCATACCCGTTCTTTGCTATAGTGGTTACCCACTGGACTTAGGAGATGGATAGAAGAGGCAGGTTTTCAGGCCTATGAGAAACTCTCTCCAAGTGAGAGAGTTCATTGAGGAAGTGAGTTCTCCTGGAGGGAGTCCCGTAGTAGCTACAGTACTCTGAGAATTCTAGTCTATCCTATTGCTGAAGCCTTGGAAGGGAGGTGGACAACCGATGGACTTGTGATAGTGAAGGTGTACACTCCTGGGGTGAGACAAGCATGTGGGAAATGAGGGTCTGTGGGTTGTGGGCGTAAGTGGCTCCTGGGAGAAAATCCTTCCTATTGATCTGTGCGACTTTTCTGTTGTCCTTTCCAAGCCTAGGAATCCATTTCCCGATGGAGTTTAGTTTGAGCTCGGGGGTGACCCATTGCTGAGTGTGATGAGCAACGTGGTCTAAGGCTGGGAGGTTCATGGAAGGTCTGCATGCAGTTGGTGGTCATATATTAAAAGATAAGTACCAAATCTATGTTCTCTGTATGATGTGTATCTTGAAATCAGTTTATAATGTTATTAGAATTGTCTGTATATATTGCATGTATGTTTTAATGTTGTTTCCACATGAATAGGTGTATGTACATAATGTTATAACTGTTTAAATTGCATTATATAGATATGTATATAAATATATATGGTATCAGAGCATGAAATTTAATTGGTGGCATGGCTTGGCTTGTTAGTTTAAGGCTGGGGATGTCACAAAATGGTATCAGAGCAGAAAACCAAAGATATAGTTGATTAAGTAGCGTTATCCGACATAATTTGAGGGTTGAGTACATTACAAATTGGTATAAGAGCCATGGTTTCAACACTGAGCCTAGATGGGCCATGTTAGTGGAATTTGAAGCAAACATTTAGGAAAACAATTTTTTTCGAAATGGACAAAATTCAAGTTCAGAGCCCATGGTTTTGACAATGAAACTGGATGGCCCACGAATGAAGAATTCAGAGTAAAAAGTACAGATAATTTTGATGTATAGAGTGCCAGAAGGGTGTTGAGAGAACACTTGAATTGTTTTTAGAAACACATGAGGTATAACGGTTTAAGAAAGGACAAAAATAAAGAAAATACAACAACCATGGTGTTGGGTCATAGGATATGTTTGTGAGAAGGAGGATCCCTCACAATCTTCAGATCTGGAGAAAAATGCATGAAGGTTAACCTCCAAGTCATTCGGACTTTGCGACTTTGGCAAAGTTTATGGGTTATAAGAGAAAAAGGGGCGGAATCCCGATGTTCTAAAGTCCTAAAGAGGATCTACACCATAGATCTTGGGGGGTGAGTGTTTATCGTTGGATTTGACCAAGGATAGATCAGAACCATAGGGATAAGCCACGTGTCGGTACGTTAGCTTGTTCGGGAATTTGGCATTCGAGAGAAATGGAGTGTGTTGATGTGTAAACTCCCGAAGTCTGGAGTTCATCTGGACCATTCATCAAAAGGATCACATGTTGGTAGGTTATCTTGTCCGAGAATTCGATGTTCAGGAGAAATGGAGTGTGTTGATGTGAAAACTCCCAAAGTACCGATGTATGCAGTTAATTTGGACCGTTCATAAAAAGGAGACGTGTGTCAAAAGATCATCTTGTTCGGGAGTTCAGTGTTCGAGAGAAATGGAGTGTGTTGATGCACAAATTTTCGAAGTCCCAAAATCCATAGTTAATTCAAACCGTTCATCAAAAGGAGATGTGTGTCAGAATATTAGCTTGTTCAGGAGTTTGATGTTCAGGATAATTGGAGTGTGCAAGTGCAAAAAATGTTGAAGCCTGAAGTCTTGAAGAAAAAGAGAAGTGGTGTGGCATGATGACATCGCTATTAGTGATGTGGACCTTTCCTAGACATGCCATGTGCCACCACCTTAGTTGTTGAAAACTGTACTATGTGGACCCTGGAAGGTAAGAAAGTTCGGGAGTTTGGCGTTTAGGAGAATTGGAGTGTGCAAGTGTAAAAATTGTCGAACCCCGAAGTCCCGAAGTGATGTGGCCTGCTGATGTCACCAGGGATGACATGGAAACATGGGATGTGTGCCACGTGTCGGTGAGTTAAGAACATTTTGAAGATAGAAATTCCAGTTAGAACATGACATGTGTCATATTCCATATTGGGCCATGTGTCTATTTCTAGTATTTCTCCACGTGGAACTCCTCTCGAGCATGGGTAGTGGGGCCCTGGTGAATACATAAAGTAGTTAAACCCTTAGCGAAGAATTTAACCAGATTGGGCCAACTATAAATTGACTTTAGTAGACGCATGGTGCCCGATCATGAGGCTAGGAGACTTGACATTCTGGGAGAAATGGTTCATGATGGAATGGGAGGAAGAAATCCCCAAAGTTTAGCACCAAAATAACGTGACGTAACAACGTCACCAGGGCTGACTTGGAAGAATTCAGATATTTGTGGTTCGGGATTTTTAGGGTGTGCAAATGTGAAATCCTCTGAAGTCCCGTAGCCTCGAAGCTTCAAAGTCCCAAAGCCCCAAAGCTTCGAAGTCCCGAAGCCTCGAAGCTCTGAAGTCCCGAAGCCCCAAAGCTCTGAAGTCCCTGAGCCCTGAAGCCCTGAAGCTTGGAGTTCCTTAGTAAATATTAGTCATTGGATGCTAGGAAGACATGGACCATTGATCCACCTTGCTTTGTGAGTTCACCAATTCGACACTCTAGGATATTTGTTGTGATGTGCTTTGGATACCGTCGAAGCCTGGAGTTCTGAAGCTCCTATCCACCATTCTTCGTGTGTTCGATAGTTCATTGTTTTGTAATGTTTTTGATGCATGGAAAAGGGAAACCTCCAAAGCTCTGGAACTTGAAGTTTCAAGACTTTGGATAAGCATCCAAATCATTAGCATTAGGTCATAGTCATGGTCACATGTGAACCAAGGGCTAAAGAAAAAGGGACTAGCACCCGAAAATTGTTGCAGAATAGAGTTGGGCTTAGAGATAGAAGCCTGAGAGGTTCTTGATCGACCAAGACCCGCTGAAAATGGAATATGATATTATTTTGTTGAATCATATTGTTTAATTTATTCAGGAAAATTATTAAGTCAAGTAACCTGACAAATTTTGGTTGACTGCACATTTTGTAGAGTTAACAATTGTTAGAACATAACCGAATTGTTCCATAGTGCATAGAAATGGAGGCATGAGACACTTACAATCAGGAAGATGAAGTTACAGGAATGGATGTCCATTTGGGAATTGAAGGATCGAACTCCAATGGGCATGGAGAAGAAATAGATACGGATCTGGGTATGAGGAAAATCATTAAAAATTTGCAAAAAGATGTCCAATTCACCAAGAAGATAATGAAAGGCTTAAGAAAGCCAAGGAGAAATAGGAAGAATTAAACGTGAAGTTGATGAAGATCCTAGAAAGAATTGAAAAGAAGATGGATAAGGAAGGCGGATCCAGCAAATCGGGAAGCCACGAGTCCTATGATGAGGAAAGAAGAGGACGAAGTGATAATAGACATCACCAGCACTCCCGAAGGCATTCCAAAAAGAGGATGCACAACTGTTCAAGTCCATCCCCTACCCGAAAACATAGGAAATATGGAGTGGATGAACTGAAGGGAGAAATGAACAAGATCAAACCTCTTACTTTTGATGGAGAGCCCAAGAAAGATGAAGATGTTGAGGCAAGGATGTTGGCCATGAGAAAATATTTCCAACTACAAAATTACTCTTCTCATGTAGAAGGAATAATTATCATCTATCAACTAAAAGCAAAGGAATCCATATGGTTGGATCAACTTGTGCAAGTGAAACATGTCAGAGAGAAGAATGTTACATGGAGGGAATTCAAGAGGCATTTTGAAAAGAAGTACTTAACTAAGAGGTATTATGACAAGAAAATGAAAGAGATATTTGAACTCAAGCTAGGAAGTATGTCCATTTATGAGTATGAAAGAATATTCTTAGAGTTGATGAAGCATGTCCCATTCATCAAGGATGAGATAGTTAAGATTCAAAGGTATCTGAGTGGGCTTCCATCGTTCATAAATGACAAGATCCAATATGATGATCCTAAAACTATGGAAGAAACCATAAGGAAAGCAAAATGATTTTTGATTAGAAAAAAGGGAAACTTGTTTTCCATAAGGCTTGGGAAGACAAGAGGAAGTTTAAAAGGGAGCAGAGCCAGAAGGGCAACAAGCCACCATTTTTCATAAATAGTCCTCAAGGACAACTAGTTTTGAGAGACCCCAAGATGCCTAAACTAGGTGGGAAAAGGCCAAGGAAGACACCTATGGAATGTTGGGGATGTAAAAGAGATCATAGGTATAGAGATTGTCCTCACAGAAGTGACAAAGTGAGATTTTTTCACATGTTCAGCAAGCAGAAATGATAGAGGACATGGGAAGAAGAGTACCAAGGATCTATGTAGCCCTGGACAACAAGAAAGTTGAGTTTCAATCAGACATGATTGAAGTTAAAGGTATGATCAATAATCATGCCTTTACTATTTTAATTGATTCAGGGGCTATTCATAGCTATATAGATCCATAGGTAGTGGAAAGATTGCAATTTCCAAGAAGCAAGCATGACAATTATTGGTTGGTGCAGCTGGGAATAGGAACCAAGAGAAAGGTTGTTGAATTCATTAAATCATGTCAAGTGGGCATGAATGGAATGAGTACCAAGGAAGATTTGAACATCTTGCCTTTGGGATCATATGACTTCCTAATTGGTATGGATTGGTTAGAACAACACCATTTCATATTAGACTATCGTAACAAGGCATTCACTTTCCTGGATGAGGCAGGAAATCAGAGAACAGTCCAAGGAATTCCCAGGGCAGTTACTGTCCAAGAAATTCCAGCAATGTAGTTGAATAATTGTTACAGGAAGGGCTGCCAAATATTTGCAGCTCATATGGAACAATAACCCAAGGATAAGGTGCCCAAATTGAAGGATCATTCATTCATTAAAGAGTTTGAATATGTGTTCAAGGAGGTACCAGGACTACCTCCAAACAAAGATATTGTTTTTTCTATAAATTTAATTCCTGGAGCCTCTCCAGTATCAAAGACTCCTTTCAGAATGAGTAGACCAGAGCTGAAGGAGCTACAAATGCAGCTGGAAGAACTTTTGAAGAAGGGGTATATATTCCCAAGTGTGTCACCTTGGGGTGCCCCAATGTTATTTGAGAAGAAGAAAGATGGGATCTTGAGATTGTGCATTGACTTAAGGAAGTTAAATAAAGTAACTATAAAGAACAAGTATCCCTTACCAAGGATTGATGATCTCTTTGATTATTTGAAGGATGCAAGGATATTTTCGAAGATAGATCTCAGGTCAGGATACCATCAGGTAAGGATTAAAGATGAATATATCAATAAGACTGTCTTCAGAACAAAGTATGGTCATTATGAGTTCACAATGGTTCAATTTGGGTTATCAAATGCACCAGTTGTTTTCATGTGCTTAATGAATGGTGTTTTCCAAGAATATTTAGACAATTTTATCATTTTCTTTTTGGATGAAATCCTTGTATACTCCAAGACAGAAGAAGAGCATGAGAAATGCTTAAGGATGGTGTTACAGGTGCCAAGAGATAACCAAATGTTCACCAAATTGAAAAAGTGCTCATTTTACCAAAATCGAATCCACTATTTGGGGCATATAATATCCGAGGGAATAGCAGTGGACCTTGAAAAGATTGAAGACATTAAAGGGTGGAAAACACCTAAGAATGTAATATAAGTCACATCCTTCATGATCTTAGCTGGCTATTACAGGAGATTCATTGCAGGATTTTCGAGAATTGCTCACCCAATCACTTCCCTACAGAAAAAAGGGTAAAATTTCAATGGACAGAGGAATGTGAAGAGATATTCTAGAAATTGAAGTAGTTGTTAACCAATGCTCCAATTATGAAGCTTGTAGATCCAAATGAATATTTTGTGGTTTGCACTGGTGCATGCAAAGAAGGACTAGGTGGAGTCCTCAATCATAATGGGATTGTGATAGGATTTGAATCCAGGAAATTGAAAGAGCATGAAAGGCTCTATGCCACTCACGATTTGGAGTTGGCAGCTATTGGCATAGGGGTAGACCCAAGGTTAATCTCTCAAGAGAACACCAACAAAACCCTAACTACTAGCCCTTTCGGCAACACCTGCAAAGAAGATGAAGTCTCACCTGAGGTAGAGGCAGGGGTGGTTGCAGGACTCTAGTGTTTGCAACCTTAGCTGGGACACCGATCTGTGATTACAACACCTTTACAAAGAACTTAGAAATTATGGTTCATTAATATCTAGTCTTAGTTACAGTGTAGATAAACCCTAACAACTGAGGAGTGCAGTATTCACAAATATCCGATATATTCAAGCACTAAGCACATCGACATAGATTAGATATAGCATTAAGCTATCATATTAGAATATTCCAAGAATATATTAGTGCATTGAGAATTTAATCACATAAACAAGATAACAACCATAAAGAACAAAGAAACCATAACAGAGGATATACGTGGTTCACCCCCAGCCTAGGGCTACGTCCACCAACTCTTCTTCTCTTTTATTGCCTTCTGTCAATATTCTACATGCACAGAGCCATGAGATCTTACTCCGCAGAGGATAGGAGATCTGTGGGCACTTCACTAGATCCTCCTTCCTTGAGTTACAATGCAAATCCTTTCCACAGTCTCTTACGATCCCTTGCACTTAGCTCTACAAGTCTCACACAGTATGCACGAAGCATCTACAATCCACACTTGCACTTAGCACTTAGCTCATTGACCCCTTCCTACATCGCCTATATTTCTATTTATACATTACAAAAAGGCCCTAAACATGGGTAAACTCATGGGTCGACATTCCCATACCCTTTACATAGCCCAAAACCCAAAATTCCCTAAAAAGGGGCTGAGATCCTGTGATCTCCGCTTCGACTTGTGCTCCTCCTTCGAAAGCCTCTCAAAGTCCCAAAATAGGTCAATCATGACCAAGGTTGCTCAAAACTTGGTCAAGGGACAATAGGCTCCCAACATTCACCTGTGACTTGTCCCAAGTCACTCTGATTTGGGTAGCTCTACTTCAAAATCCTCGAGCTTGGATTGAGCTACTTTGACTTGTTCTTGTGCCATGACCTCCTTCTTGTTGAACTCTTGGATAACTAATTCGTTGACAAGTCACTCCAAGCGTTGTTCATCTATAGTGATGAATTTCTCTAGTTCTAATCATTGGCCTTCAATATCCGCAAATAGTTGGCAAGCCTCATCCTGTATTGGTTAGAGCCTCTGAGTCACTTCCATGACTTTTCTTTTAATGGTGTGGAACTGTTGTTGAGTAGTGCATTGTTCTTGGGATTGCTTCATCCTATTGACTGCTAACAAGGGATTTAACTACACCATTCTGGATGGAAGCTACCTTGTAGCCTCACGTCCCCTTTTCTACATTGCCATATCTATCTTTGATCTTCTATGCCAATGCACGATCTGTAGCCTTCCTTGGGTAGAAGTCTTGTGAGTCGGGTCCCTCCATGCTCAATCTGGTGATCCTATGGATCAATGTCGGATCGAATGTGATATGTCTATCTAGACGTAGGTAGACACCATGATAACATGATAGCGAGAGATTAACACACGCATTAACCTCCTAGTGCCTTCCAAAGTGTGGAATCTTCATCACATTCAAGAGGGTGGACTACGCGAGGTTCATAGTCCATAGTTGGTGGATTATTTTCGAGTTCTTCCCCTTCGTCCTAGTCAAATAATTGTAAGGAGTGAGCATACTGTAGTTCTTATGGTCCCCTAGGTTGAATTCACTAAACTTCAACATCGTGATATTATCTTGCTTCTCTCTAACTGCACGTATCCCCTTCGAGAGGTACGCAGTAACCATGGTGTAATCAAGTTCTCTTGGTACACTGTCATGACTCACCGCACTAGCCAAAGGCGGGGTGTATTCGGGTAGGATAGTCAGGATTGATTTTGTGTTCACCAAGTCATCTCGATGCTTGGTTATCTTCTCTACTGTAGGTCGGGATGGTCCGGATTGAGGCCTGAATTCCAACAGACATCACCTTCTCAGCCATAAGCTCGATTAGAACTTCTTCGATGACTTTATCTATGGCATTGAGCTCGTCCGACATGCATGCTTAGATCGAATAACTCAGATGGATTACTGAATGCTCAAAGAAATAGAACAGGTGTCAATCTCAAGACACAATGCGATAGTAATGAGTTAGCTAGGATAGAATTTGCAAAAGTGTTCTCGGTGCAACAGTCGATGGAATAAGTAGCCAACATGTAACAAATCTTCTCCAATGGACAAGAGGCCTTCATCAATGTGTTTCTACCCATTGCGGCGCGGTCCCAACGATCTGATGGAGTGATTTCTGGCCATAACTATTGTTCTAACCGTTTGGGTCATCGGGCTAATGATTATAATGCTTTCAATGGGTATATCGCTTCGCCATGGTGAAGTGCCATGTTGCGTGGTGTTGATATCCCGACAAAGTTCCAGTTTTGCAAACTTTCCTTCTACGAAGTTCCTTCTAGAACCTTCTGCAACATTTCTATCTTTTCTCTCTTCTTACTAAGATTTCTATCCTTCTTCCCTGTAATATTTATATTGGTATTCCTCTTTCCATTCTGATTCTTATCTTCTTTTAGCATAGTAACTTTGCACTAATGATGGTCTTTCAAGGACAATACTTATTCTCTGTCTAGGGTAGGTGCTCCACTCTTCTATGAATATTATTGTTTTCTTTCCACTTCAACATCCAAGTTTCTTGTTCTGAACAACTTTGATCTATTCTCCTATTCTTCAATCAAGTGTGTTATCCTCCTAGTCATGAAATCTTTTAATTCTTGCTTATTTTGTTCTAAGACTTGTTCTTCTTTTCTTCTGGTATGATCCATCTCAATCCAAGTTTTTCCTAGTAACATAGCAAATGGGGCGTTGTTCTCAATAAATTTAACAACCTCAAAAGCTTCCTCTCTCGAAGTCCCATGAGCATCATATATATCTGGGTGAGTCTTCCACATAGGATTATCAGCTTTCCTCTAAATAATCATATTCCCCCCAAATGAAGGAATCATAGCAGGCTTTCCTAAAATTTCCCAAGTCCTTTCTGTCATGATGTTCACCTATGTTTCTTCATCCAGAACACAGTCAATGTCAAAGTCTTCTATTCTTGTTTCTATGCACTCTTTTTCTTTGTAGCTCTCTGATAGGTTGATATTTTTGTGATCATTCATGGTTTCTTTCATTTGTAGCAATACATTCTCTGATTCTTTCTGGGTTACTTCCATGGTCTTAGTTTCTTGATATTGCTCAGGGTTTTCTTGTCTAATATTCGTTCTTTCAACCTTAGCAATCATTCTAGGGAAATCCAAAACTTCATGGTCTATAGCTTTAGAACAAAGACGACTAGGTCTCCTATCAGGGAATTCCTTAGCAAGATGTCCCAGTCTTCTACAATTGTAAAAAAGAAATAATCCTCTCTTTCTTTTAAATTATCCCCAGCCTTTCCTGTACTTCGCAATAGGATCATAGTAGTTAACCTGGAAAAAATTCTTTCTAGGGTCCTGCATCCATTTGTTAGTCCAAACATTATTTCTATGCATAGGAATAACGTATCTTTCATTATTCTATCAAATATACTCATATCAATCCTTCTTTCATCTAGTTGTGCCCTATTTTTCAAGCTATGACAAAGCTTATCAAACATACCTAGATCCATTCTTTTGAAGAAACAAAATCCACGTATCTTACCTTTCTCAGAGCACAAAGCTTTCAAACCTTAAAAAATTTCACTGTTCTTACCTTTAACAAAGCACAAAGCTGTAAGATCTTACCTCTTTTCTTCATATATGACTTTTATTATTAGCACAGAGCTTCACAAGTTAGGTAGACTGCTATTCACTAAGAAACTGATCTAAGCAATTGATCAGTTCCCAACAATCACAGTTTCAGGTCGGATACTGCGCACTTCAGCAACAGATCTATGCACAGAGCTTCTCTTTTTCTTTACTTCAGTTCCCACCAATCAAAGTTTTAGGTCCTGGCAATGGAACATTTATTGGAATAGGGGTAGACCCAGGGTTCAACTCTCAAGAGTGCACCAACAAAACCCTCACTACTGGCCCTTTTGGAAAAACCTGCAAAGTAGATGAAGTCTCACCCGAGGTAGAGGCAGGGGTGCTTGTAGGAATCCAGTGTTTGCAACCTTAGCTGGGACGCCGATATGTGATTACAACACCTTTATAGAGAACTTAGCAATTATGGTTCATTAATATCCAGTCTTAGTTACAACGTAGATAAACCCTAATAACAGAGCAGCATAGTATTCACACAGATCCGATATATTCAAGCACTAAGCACATTGACATAGATTAGATCTAGCATTCATTTGCATTATTCAGCACTAAGTTATCATATTAGAATCTTCCAAGAATATATCAATGCACTGAACATTTAATCACATAAACAAGAGAACAACCATAAGGAAAAAAGCAACCATAACATAGGATATACGTGGTTCACCCCCAGCCTCGGGCTACATCCACCAACTCTTCCTCTCTTTTATTGCCTTCTGTCAATATTCTACATGCACAGAGCCATGAGATCTTACTCTGTAGAGGACAAGAGATTTGTGCGTACTTCGCTAGATCCTCCTTCCCTGAGTTACAACACAAATCCTTTCCACAATCTCTTACAATCCCTTGCACTTAGCTCTACAAGTCTCACACAATATGCACAAAGCATCTACAATCCACACTTGCACTTAGAAATTAGCTCATCGGACCCTTCCTACATCACCTAGCTTTCTATTTATACATTACAAAAAGGGCCTAAACATGGGTTAACCCATGGGCCGACATTCACATACCTGTTACATAGCCTAAAACCCAAAAATCCCTAAAAAGGGGCTGAGATCCCATGATCTCCACTTCGACTTGCACTCCGCCTTTGAAAGCCTATCGAAGTCCCAAAAGAGGTCAATAATGACCAAGGTTGCTCAAAACTTGGTCAAGGGCCAACGACAACCATTTTACACTCTTTAAATAAATGGATACACTACCTCATGGGAAAGAGGTTTTAGTTGAGGACAAACCATAATAGTCTGAAGTATTTGTTTGATCAGCCTACATTGAATGTCAGGCAGAGCATATGGTTGGAATTCCTCTGTGAATATGACTTTGATATAAAGAACATCAAAGGAAAGTAGAACAAAGTGATTGATGCACTTAACAGGAGAGTGCATGAAATACATGCTACAAGCATTAGCATGTATCAAATTGATGTTAAAGGAAGAATTCTGGAAGCTGCAAAAGTAGATTTGCAGTACATGGAGATGGTAACAGAGTTACAGAAAGGTAAGATGCTATAGAAAGTTGAAGATTATAGATTGGAAGATGATGGAAGACTCTGGTACAGGAACATAATTTATGTACCCAGTTCTCATGAATTGAGTATGATCATCAAAGAAATGCATAATGTACCTTATGTTGGGCACTCTGGATACCAGAAAACAATGGCAACAATAAAGAGCCATTACAATTGGCCAGGTATGAAAAAATAAATTGCAGAGTACATTGCTAGATGTATGGAGTGTCAAAGGGTCAAAGCTGAGCATAGACACCCAGTTGGGTTGCTACAACCATTAACCATCCCTGAGTGGAAGTGGGAAGTGGTGACAATGGATTTCATCACAGGATTACCCAGAACAAACAAACAACATGATTCCATTATGGTGGTGGTAGATAAGCTCACGAAATCCACCCATTTTATCCCATTGAAGACTACTCATAAGGAAACTAACATTGTTGATATTTATATGAGGGAAGTAGCACGATATTCCCAAGATAATTGTGTCTGACAGAGACCCAAATTTTACCTCAAAGTTTTGGAGAATATTATTCAATGGGTTTAGAATGAACCTAAACTTCTGCGCATCCTATCATCCTAAGTCAGATGGACAAAGAGAAAGAGTAAACCAAGTCATAGAAGATATGCTAAGGATGTATGTGATCTAAAAACCATCTAAATGGGAAGATTATCTACACTTGGTAGAATTTTCCTACAAAAATGGGTATCAAGCATCATTGAAGATGAGCCTATTTGAAGCACTTTATGGAAAAAAGTGCAATACCCCAGTACGTTGGGACAACCCATCTGATAGGGAAGTGGTTGGGATAGAGTTTACCAGGGAAATGGAAAGAAATTGTTAAATATAAAGTAGAATTTGAAGGCTACCCAAGATAGGAAGAAAAATTATGTAGACAAAGGCAGAACCCACAGAGAGTTTAAAGTGGGTGATCATGTTTTCCTGAAGGTGAAAGCCAATAGAATTTCCTTGAAGCTAGGATGTTGTTCCAAGTTGGCAGCCAGATATTGTGGACCATTTGAAATTGTAGAAAGGATTGGACTAGTATCTTACATGCTTGCATTTCATGCATCCATGAATATTCATAATGTATTTCTTGTATCATTGCTCAAGAAGTATATACCTGATGCTAATCATGTGATTGATTGGAATGTGATTCAAGTGGAGCAAGAAGGCACTTTGCAAGTGATGCCTGTGCACATACTGGACTGGAAGAGAAAACAACTACAGAATCGAGTTATAAATATTGTAAAGGTTCAATGGACCTGGTATGGTCCTGAGGATGAAACATGGGAGCATGAAGATGCTATGTGGGCAGAGTACCCACATCTTTTTGAAGATTTTGGAAATCTTGTTGTTGTTGTGTAAATAAGTTGCATTGAGGACAGTGCAAAAATAAGGGGAGGGGATCGTAACACCCCAAGGTCGTTCCCTTGCTAAATTGTAATTATGTTTATAGGCTGGTGTGCCAAGTGTTTATAATCTAGAAGACTTATCAGTTTATTAGGCCGAAGATCCCAGACGCTAACGCCAATGAGCCCGATTTTGTATATGTAAATACTCACATCATTAATAAAATTACATCGCTATGTGTAGACCGACCACGAAGAAAGAGTTATGGGGGACTAAGCTCCAATAGGTAGGGAAAGGGAAGGGGCTAACTATCTAGGAATAGGGGCTAAGCTAGAGGGATTACCTCTAAAGGAATAATATTATATTATTATTTCCTAGAGGATAAGGTTTGACATAACCTATGTTGTCCTAAGTTCATGGGGAAAGGGAACGAGAGTTAAGTGCAACTCATGCAGCTTTAGGAAGACATGTGTCAACCTGGGCACATGTAGGTTTTAGGTGGGAAAGTCAGCTTGTTGGGGGTTCCCTCACCATTCTCATGATCGTCATCACTCTGCAAAGGATTCCATACTCCCCACAGATGCATGCACTAAGAAAGGGAGATCCTTGACATGGCCACCCATTGCCTCCATAGATGATTTTAGGGGCAAAATTTCGCTCATGGGAAAAATTTAGGGGTTTCCAATTTTTTATTGGGTGAATTTTTTGTATTAAAGTGATTTTTTAAAACTTATATCATTAGCCCGTAATTTATTTTAGGGGAAAAATTGTGTACAGGGTTAGCCCTTGTTTTTAGGAGAGATAGAGGAAAAAAAATTATATTTCGCCCCTAAAATTTGGAGGGAAAAGCTTCCATTAGCCAAATTTCTAGAAGTATGGGAATTTCTGATAGCTTCTTCGCCCTGCCATTTGGTAAAATCGAGGTTTATGGTTTAATTCGTCCAGATTTTGTGGTATGGGAACTGGGTAGATACATTTTGGCCCTCCCACCTGGTATAAATTGTATGGCATCAGGTTAAAATCATAGCTTTGTTACTTGTCTGGTTCGTTCATGAGAACTACAGAGTCTACTATCTAGTGACCATCCAGAAAATATCTAAATCCCCAAGGCCCGATTTACATATATTGAATTTTTTAGTTTATTTCCCCTCGACGGAACGGAATTTGGAAAGAGGGCAAGAGATGCTATATTGAATTTTTGTGTTTATTTCCCCTCAACGGAATGGAAAGAGGGCAAGAGATGCTAGTGGTGGAGCCTCCTGTTTAGAGCAGAAGAAAGTTAGAAACTAGAATTTGTTACAGTTATTAGCCTGGTGGTCCGTGGAGCCGCATGTTCAGAGCAGAAGAAACTTGGAAGGTGTCGCGCGAGGGCTTTAATTTGGTAATTGAAGTTTATTCCTTTTGGTGTGCACTGTCTCCTCACCTCATTAGGACTTGTTTGAAAATTTCCAAGAGCTCTCATTGATTTACTTGCACTTTTTCAAACACTACTATTCCAAAACTTGCTAGAGTATCTTGTATTTCTATGTTAAACTTTTTTGCAACATTGTATAAATTCTGATGTCCTCTTGGCTATTTCCTTCTCCACCTCATTTTCAACTTCCACTTCTTGTTTGTAACATTTTCTCCCATGGTTCTTCACTCCCAATATTTGTATAGAAAAATTAGTGAATCTATGTTGGATAGTGTCTCTAAAACTCTTTTATGCTTGGGTGCACTATCAACTGAAATTGCCACTGCAGTTGTTGTCTGAGATATTTCCACCATAGTAAGGCATGTCACTAAATCTAAAATGCCACTACAGGATAATGGTTACTAGTTGTTGTTCCTGAGTGCTTTTGCAATTTCTCAGGCATATCTTATAAGGTAGTTCCTTGTCAACGTTAAGCAGGTAGCTTTACAGATCTGTTAAAAATTCAAATTCAAATTTTACTTATAATGTTCATACCTTGATGATTTTCTGGTACAGTTCAACCACAGAGTTACCATTGTTGGGTATCTCTTTCATGTCGTTCTACATGCATTCATGTTGCAGGATGGAAAGGCCTTACCTGATGGTCCTATTGTGATCTCTCCAGATGGATTATTCCCATCACTTTATCGAGAAGGTTAGCAACTTCATATTTGTAGATATCTTCCAAAGTTGATTTGCATCATGTTGCTTTAGGAGATGTTTCATATATTCAAGGTGTGCAAATGGGAAAAACCTCCTGGGTTATTTAATTCTGGATATGGAAAACTTCGGCAAATTAGGTACTTTGAACTTAGATTTTCTTGCAGTGTAAGTTTAGAAACATATTTAGATTCAAATAATGTATTCATTCAATGATTAATTAACATATTTATAAATGATAGAGGATTCAAAATATTAACACAGTTGAATGATTAATATCCCTTGTGAGGTTTCATCTACTATTTAATTCAACTGTGAACCCCCAACGACACTAGGATGGAGGCCTATGCTCACGTACATGAGTCCAACTCAACTCATTAATTACAAACTAAGATGTTCAAAGAAGCACCCTCTTGAGAAGCAGGGCTATTATCATAAAATGGTTGGAAAATATTTTTGTTCATTTTTGCAATCATTTTATAAAGGAAAGTTATCTTATCTGCCATTTCCACTTCCACATGTCAAGTTATTATGTGGATCACCAATCACATAATTGAGTCTTTCAGCTTTGTTTTGGCAGTGCTTCCAGAACACACCCTGAGGGGCTGCTCCTCATAATATGGACTTCCTTCAGCTTAGATGTCAAGTCTGAGGCATGTCTATTCTACCAAATTCACCTAGGAATTTCACCTGGCCTCAAGTATTTTTAACATGCCATTTGGGTGGGACAGACCAAAGTGAGAGCAGAGCCCTGAGGAATGGCTTAGGCTAATGTTTCACCTTTGAGTGGTGACATGAGTAGTTTCTTCTTTATTCTGGGAATGGTTAAGGTGTCTACATCAGATTCAAAACAAAGCAAGAGACAAGGAGAAAGCATGGTTCATCTCCAGAAGGCTAAATGCGTTGTCAATAGACTTGGTAGCAATTCCATTAGATCATCTTCCTTGGGAAGATCTCTGACTCTTCTATTTAGATCCTTTATATCTCTACAATCAGTGGTGTCTTTTCTTGCCCTTGCTCAATAAATCTTTCTATATTTGTTCTCATTTATCCACTACAAGTCTCCAACATCATAAGTGCAAAGTAGTTCCTCCTGTCCTGTGAATCTGTCTCCAACTTACTTCCTGGAAAAGAAATGCATGAAAGGTGTTTTGAAGTTGTTATGGCTGTGAGAATTTGGACAGTAATTTGTCACTGTAGAACATCACTTCATGGCCTCGTAAATATCAAATGGACACAAGCACTAGGAACTCTTAAATCATAAGATAGAAACTATCTTATTGGTGTGGTAAAGTGTAATTTTCAATAGCATGGAAAAAGACAAAATGCGAAAAGGTGAAAAAAATTAGCATATCCTTACTTCATCTCACTATTGGAAGCTTAAAGAAACCTAGGTGAGCTCAAACCTATGTAAATGGATACCTGAAATGAGAAATCATGAGATTTTACAAGAGAAATTTCCTGAAATTATGCATAATTTTGTAGCAACAAATCCAACTAAGTCTCAAAAGAAAAATAATCTCAAAGACCATTTTCTCCTTCACTTACTTCAGTTTTTCTTTATTCTTGAAAAATTGGATGCATGGGGTTCCCATTATCCCAGCAGCCTCAGCAATTTATGGATCCTCTTCTATGTCAATTTCATCACAATGTACTTCATTGTCAAATTCATCAATCACCAAGTTCTTCTCCAGAGAGAAGAACTTGTACAATACTTTCATGCACCAATGATTGCATGCACCAATATTGACTTTACACTTTTGTTGGTGCTATATTTTGATGTAACAATCAACATTTAAGTTCTCAACAAAATGAATCAAATATGGAATGAATAAACCATCAAGACTGTACTTAGATTTTCTGTAAATGTCAATCCCACCAACTATTCTAGCATCATCTTCTTCATCAACACCAAAACAACCATTATACTCACTGCCCTCCCTCAATGCCCCTCTGTTTTGAATGGATTCAAGTCAACATTGTCAAAAACTATGGGACAAATCCCATTGTTAACATAATCATATCCAAAGCAACTCATTCTCGGCATTTCTGTATGGACTGTACTCTACCTCTGTATTAGAGACACTACCTAGCACAAACTGTATAGGCAGAGATAATTCTGAGATATCACAATGTAGCACAACAATTAGTCGCATTAAAATAAATTATGTTTTCTTTGAGGTATTAACTCCATGTCTCTGAAGAAAGCTCACTTGATGTACCATTCGAGCACAACTCTCTTGACAAGCATTCAATAGACATACCTGGATAGTGGAAGCTCAATTCTTGATCTGATACTGAGAATGGTGGAATGTTGTGATTCAACTTTTTTACTTGGTTCTTTGGAAAGAGCAGCTCATTGTTGTCCACATAAGGCTTGGGTAAAGATTATTGTCCAGATCAACAATGGCTTAGATTTTTGCACATGGTTAGGTCTCTTGCCTTCACAGTTAACATTTGTCTAATTGCCTGACATATTGAAAAAATGACAACCTCTTGTTGACACCCCCATCCCCATTAGCTTCCTGTTTATCCTTTCCCTTTGAGGAACACTAACTTTTTTCTCTATGCAGTCTACCAAATGACTCTGCTTCTTATGCCAAGTCCACACTAAAACACTTGATTTTTTCATCTCAGCCTTGATTTCATGTGAATTCGTCTCACCGCAGTAAGTTCTTAGAGTCTAAAGCATGTGGTAGAGAGTTTCAATTAGTGAGTCAAGATAATGAATAAAAGATACTAAAGCATGATTTGGTTCTGTTTTGAGCCACTAAACTGTTTCATCTTCAACCTCAAGTGATTTAGTTAATTGCATTGCATTGAGAGTGCACCTCTCTGCAACCAGATCCTGGTAATTTAGATCAACAATAATGATTGATGACTTTTTACCTATTAAGTTTTTATGTTAGCCTAATTTTGAGATCTTAAATATTATATTTAACCAAAATAGCTGGATCTAAACAAGCTTGGTTATTAATAACAAACTATGTTGTTTGCAAATCAATCACAAGAACCGAGAATATTAGCTTTGGTTTCTAGTTGCTTTTATAGGGGGTATTATTCTAGAAAAAATAAAACTGTGTGCCAACATCAAATGGGAATAAACTATTTTACTAGCTTCTCTCGAGTCGCACCTCTAATTGTTATATGAAACAAGTTGAATTTATTGACATGTTTTTAACTATTCTTCCTAAACATTGTGTTGTTATTGTCACAATTTTGTAGTATCATGGTAGCAGCTATGGCAATCATCTTTGAATCTCTGCATAACTGTTATGCTCTGTCCGATAATTTCTTTCTTGTATCTTCATAAATGATAAATCAGGAAAACTCTAGATCATAGTAATGGTAGTCCATCACAATTTCTTTTTCCAGAAAAGGTGTCATTCATGTTTTGAGTTAGTCATATTAGGACGAGGGTAATGATATATGTTCTAAGCATAATGCTTGATTTTTGAGAAGATATCCATATTTTTTCAATCAGAGACTTCTGTATCAATATGATTGCTTTGGCATACTTGTTAGTGAAACTTGATTGATGTGCCAACAGAGACCCTAGAAATAACTTCTTCAATAGTTTAGAAAAATGTATAACCTTTTTTAAGTCTTATTTTGGGGGTAAAATTTGTGCTACAAATTTTCCAATATGCAAATCATAATGTTGAACCATATGAATCTGTTCAATATTCTTTCATACTTTATGATAATTGTGCAGTGGATTTATTGGAAAGATGGAATCATAGGTAGCAAGGTTACTCTTCAAAGGTCTGTTCTTATGAACAAATTGATATAGCTATCATTTTCACTTGATAGAAAATTATATATGGGCAGTTCCTAAAGCTCACCACTAATGATAGTTACAGAAAATGTATTGAAGGACAAGGAAAATATCTCTTGCGTTATGAAATTGATGCAATTGGTAGACATAGAGAAACTTTGTTTCTACATTTTTTGTTCTCTAGAATAACAAAGGCCATGCCATGCCGAAAAACCTTGGATAGATTTGGTTGATTGAGTTAAATCTAGAATTTGAAATCATGAGCCAAAGGATTGATCTTCATTCGCATTGAACATTTTTCTAGTATTAGTGTTAAAATCTCCAAAGTATGTGCAAAGTTGAATTTTGATGGATTGAGAGCTGACATAATTTCACACAGGGATGTCAAGACTTTAGCAGTGAAAAGAAGAACTAACTTCAGAAATGTAATGAGAAGAATTGAAGCCAAGTTTTAGGATGGATTCTTTAGGACATCTTCAAAGGATAGAGGTTTAATTGAGGATCCCAAGGTTATTATTCTTGCAACCTCATAATTGCATTCACTGGATGTTGTAGTGGTGGTCCTTTCTCTCTACATTCTAAAATTCCCAGATGTGCATGATCTCCATAGTTGAAAAAGTTTTTCAAAAACAACCTTCCATGATCTTAATGATAAAATGGTTGAGGTGTAGAGGATAGTTCCTAATGATATTTCTCTAAGTCTTGCTCGAACTCATATTGGTAGGGTTGGTATTGGTGGAAACATGAGTAAAACTTTTACTATTTCATATGGATAGAAATCCAACTAGCATTCAATTCCATATTTTGAAGGAAAAATATCAACATAATAGACCCATATTCCAAGTATTAAATCTAGCAGATCTTCATTTCTAGCAGATGGAAGAGCACATGATAGTCAGAGAATTTCAAGGCATTGATATCAATAGTCAAGGAAGATTGTCTTCTAAATTTTTAGGCATTGAATCAACATTCAAAGAATCGAGTAAATATGTGGCAACATTTGAATAAATAGTTGACCAAATTATCTATACAACATCTTCAAGGAAATAGTTGACCAAATTATCTAAATTTCCAGGTGTTAAGTCAAATCCAAATTTAATGGATTCTTTTACCTTCAAAAACAGGCATTGGAGGATTTTATGGAAGAGAATTTCAAGGCAAGAATCAACAATAAATGAACCATCCCCAGATTCCCTCCAATTAGTTCGATATTGGTTTGGTGATATATTTCATTTCTAAAAACTATTAATAGCCCATTTATTATAATGTTTATAAATGATATGGGGGGATTTTTCTTTGAAATAACAGAGACCCTAGAAATAACTTCTTCAATAGTTTAGAAAAATGTATAACCTTTTTTAAGTCTTATTTTGGGGGTAAAAATTGTGCTACAAATTTTCCAATATGCAAATCATCTCTGGTTACAAATTTCTCTTTGATTAGTCCGATAGGGCCTAATAGCAAAAAATTTGTCCTAAATTCAGATTTTGTGGAGGAACTAGTGATTTCTGGCAGGTGAATCTATTGACGAAAAATTAAGATTTGGGTAACCTTTACTAATAGGAAGTTGGTCTGGAAGACAAGCTTAATAGGCAAGACAATTTTGCTCCAGAAATAACATGTTCTTTCAGTTGGTTCTAAAAACGTTAAGAAAATAACCTTCCCAAGTTGAGAGAGATGTTGCCGAAATGTTTTTGGTCATCCTTCATCAAGATGTTTTCATACCTAAAATGTTTTTGCATATCTTTTCATACCTAAAATGTTTTTTTGCGTGTTTTAATGAAAATTTCATATTCTGTAACTTCCAAATTTCTTGCACCTGGTAAATACAGTCCTAAATAACTGATATGAATTAATTGTGCTGGTTGGTATGTATTTCTTTACTCTGAACAGGGTAATTATATGATGTGTGAAACAGTCCCTTTGAGTTGCAGAATAAATAGCACAAAGGTTTTCAGTCCCTTATTTTCAGACTATTTCTTTGGCTTGCAAGTAGTGTATTAGTCACATGTATAAATATCAGATTATGAAAAATAAACTCGTATGATAATTGGGAGAAGATTAAACAATATTACCAGTGCAATGGAAGACTTTGTCAATTCTTGGGGCTGGCATGGAAGGTTCCTTGATTTTTTTGGCATAACTATAAAACACACACCAAGAATTTGTGTCTAGACTCTAGAATAAGCTATTCCAATTTTCAGGTATAACCACAAAACATGTACACCAGTGAGTTGTGTCTAGAATAAAATACTAAAGCTTTACCTGGAGTATAAAAACAGTATTCTGTAAAAACTGTACATGAGCAAAACTTATTACAATGCAGTGATAAGCTCATCATTCCTGGCAAAAACTATTCCAAAACAACAGGTACAAGCAACACTTGCAGAAGCTGCAACCACTGGATCTTTGTCCATATTTGTAAGCACAAGAGTCTTTGTTGTAATTGTTAACTCAACACTCCAATGAACTTCAACTTTTTCTACAACTGCCTTGATATTTGCTTCTTTCTCTTTTCAAAGATAAATGAATCCAACATTGCGATTGATTTTAACTTTGAAGGGGTAAAACAACTTAAGCCCATTTAGTGAGTGGGAAGTGATCTCCAGTGATGGATTGCCTTATGGGCTTGATGGTGCCCCTAGATTAGATGATCCTTCTACCATAGGCCTTGTGCTATTCGTTTCTCCCTTGTTATTCTTCTTTGCCTTTGCTTTTGCTTTTGCTTCTTTCTCATCTCTTACCCTTTTTATTTGGCCTCCTTTGGTTTCCTTTTATGCTCCTTGTGCTTTCAAAGCTTCTTCTTTCCTTTGTGCTTCTTATGATTTCAGAGCTTCTTTTTCCTTTGTGCTTTCATAGTTTCTTCTCTCCTTTTTTATTCTTGTGCTTTCAAAGCCTCTTCTTTCCTTTGTACTTTTGCTTTGGCTTTGGCCTCTTTCTGCTCCCTTCTTTTATATTTAGCAGTTTCTATTTGTGGTAGGCACAAGGTCACAGGTGCGATGTCATGGTTCCAAGTGTGTAGTGGTGGAATGGTTCTAGGTTCCGATAGGTGAAGGATGATGAGTCAAGTGCAATGTTCAGCAGGTGTATTTTTCTCCCAGTGTGATACATGCCAGCTAGTTGGAGGGTTTCCATGATTAAGAGGTTCTAAATCTACCATGGGCAGAAACCCTAATTTCAATTCCCTCAAGTTCTAACTCCTTGCTAGGTTTGACTTCCCAAAAACTCTAACTTGCCTTACTATCTCTTCTCAAACCAAAACCTAGCGTGCTTGGTTAATCGCACTCAATGTCTTTCCTAATTTGATCCTCCTCATAGGTTACTAAATTCTTCTTTAATAACTGGGAATATTTACTGTTATTGCACCATAATTCGCCTTGTATCCACACTTACTATCCTTGCTAAACTAGTCAAGAAAAAAATTCCTAAATCAACTTTCTGCTAAAAATAGTTAAGCACAAAAGTTGATTCAATTCCTTTGGTGTATTTAGTAGTTTATCTAATTTTGCTAAAGCACAAAATCCTGATATGACCTTTTGTCTATCCAATCCTTGCATGCAAATAAAGGCAATAAATCAAGTTGGTATTGTTAAACCAAGCAGGAAAACCAAGTCGAACATACCTATGCTAATTTTGTCAAGTTTGGATACTAATTCGAACTCCTTGGGTATAGTTGGAAAGCATGCTAACTTTACTATGCTGATTATGCAAAGTAGAAGCAGAGGTTCGACCTCATCTTTGGGCATGAGGATATTCTTGGAACTTTTTCCTTGTCCAATATTTGCATGAGAATTCGTGGGATAATGTTGTTTTGGGCTCATATTCAGCATGGAAAATATCTACACGTCAGAGGTCAGCGAAATCACAAGTCAAAACAACAGTATTTTAAGCATGGCATTCATGGAAAAAGTGCTAAACTTAGCACAGATCAGTGAGTTAATGTACAATGTGGGTATGTTGGGAAACTTGATGTATTTACCACATATGAAAAGATATGAAATCATATTTCCTACACAGATATCAGTGCTGGAAGATTTGTTGTTGGCAAGTAGTAATGTTAGAATGAGTAACTAATAGTTACCGCCTGCATAATAGCTGTGACTTGAGGATTGTTTCCAACAGTTATTAATACCCAGAAAGATGTATTGACTTGCATCTTGCTATTCAAGCTTGTCTGATGGAAACTTTATACTCTATAGAAATTCCAACCTTCACAACAAAACCACATTCTTTCTCCAATGCCATTGCAACTCTTCACAAGGCTGTCTTTGGGTAACATTTCAAGACTGGCTAGGCTCCAAATACATGTCCTCAAGCTACAGGTTCCAATCTATTGAAAATCATCATGACAACAAGGCTTGTATTGCTGGAAAGTATATCTCAAGATGCTCGTGCATTTTGAGGGGTAACAGGCTGGATGGCACTAAAAGAGAGTCTAGTTCAAGTTTTGTTGCACAACACTAGATTGTCAAATCATCTGTTTTTTTTTCATAAAGAAGAGATGGTGAAACATGCCTTTCGGAGTTGCAACATGGCCCAGATTAGATCATGATTGAGTACTCTATGCTATTTTTCCACTGACATCAATCAAAAGAAGCATTTTATAGGGAGAATTGGATGTTGAAACTTCATGGTAGTGAGACTTTGAATGACATTCAATTTATGGGTCTTTCATTCCTATGGAGGAGAAGCAGGAAAACTTTATCAAGTATTAGAAATGGACATGGTCTACTACAAGACCTGCTTGTACACTCCCGAAGAGGGCTATCATAACTGTTGTTGATACCTTCTAGATTTGAAATTTCTCCTTTACTACTATCATACTGTTATTCATATACATGTAGTTGCAAATTGGGTTTGCATCCTGTAGTAAAAGGCTGAAACTTTAGCATAGGAATGATTTGATATGCAACATCATAGTCTATAAAAATTTTCATTCTTTTAGCTTTGAACTCTTCTCTAGACTCTTTCCATTGGACACAAATCTGCTAACCCTCCTGATAGATATAAGGCACACTCAAAAAACAATCCAGGGACTTCTTATTCTTATTCTTATAGGTATAGATATAGGTAAACATTTCTTATTCTTATCAATTTAATTTGATAAACATTTCTTATTCTTATCATATATATCATGTTTATTTTAGGTTTATGGCTAAAGGAAAAACTCCCAATAGATCTCTGTAAGAATTTGGAATTATGCTATATAGAATATACATTTATGTTTATGGCTAAAGCTACAACTCATTTACAGTACTCTTTAAGACTTGACTGATAAGCAGGTGACAATTTACTTTCAAACTTGTTAATCAATTCAAACATTGGAATGCTGAAAAGCAGCGAAATGTAGATCTTTCATTTTTTCAAATGAACAAGATAAAGTTATCTTGTTGGTTACATGAGGAGAAATTTGGGAGAAAGTATTAGAGTAGCTTCATTCAAATTGAATATTCTATACTTGGTAGGAATTTTACTAATTTTA
>JASDQU010310262.1:53794-80723 GCA_032191745.1 Picea mariana
CAAAAACTGGCTAAGTATCCAATGAGGGCTCCGTGCATGCTCTATAAAATCTCGTCCCCATACTTTATAAAAGTACAAATTTTGTATGTTGTCTAGAAACCTATATTTCATAAATTTCAATTTCTTTTGTGTCCAGGAACCCTTGTTTTAAAGATAACTAATTTGATAATGCTAAATTTTTTTTGTCCAACAACCTTTCAAATGTTGATAATTTTTTATATTTTTCAAGAAGAACTAATTTGGGAATACTATGTTCTGCATGCAAACCGCATGTATTTCAACTTTCTAGCCACGTGTCTGTACTAGGTCGCATTTACTCCCATCCCAAGCTAACAAGGACTACGCTGCCATACAGCACTTGTTATTCTTATTATTTGATTTTTAATCAATAGTGTTATTGCATTTACCTACAACCCTCAAAACATTATATCTTAAAAAAAAAATTCATTAACGTTAACATTGAAATCCAATTGGATAAATACAAATAATATCTAATAATGAATTAGGAGGATTTGAGAGTAATAAGTTCTTGAATCTAAATAAAACTTTAAAATACATAAAACTCAACCTAATAAAAAGAAAACATAGTGTTGTTGTAACATACTAGCATAATTAAAGACTTTCCACCTTATTGTGCTTGGAGGCATATAATAAAAGAGTTTTTACTTTATTGTTCGTGATTCTTGAGAAACATTAAAATTTATAATTAAAAAAAGAGAGGGATTTTTTTTTAACATCAAATTAAAATGAAACATTTAAAATTAAATAAACAAATGTGAAAGTTTTTTTTTTATTTTAATTAAAATTTTAAAAAATAATTCAAATTAAACTCTAATATACAGATTAACCACAAACAAAACAAAAAAACCTATTAAGAATGAAAGTTTTTATCACTTTATGGTTTTATTGTAAATTCGTTTTAATTTAATAAAATACATCTACGATTCCTATTGATAAAACTCATACAAAGTTTTGAGTTCCGATGCTTTCTATTTTACTACAATAAATCTGTGTGTGCCTCTCATTTGCTTCGTAGTGTTGTCCTTTCAAGATGGATCTCATTACTACATATGCACCAACATTAATGATGAAGAAGCTTTAAGAGGAGAAAAATATATCTTTCCTCTGTGATTTAGAATAATGCCTAGAGCATCTATGGGTGAAAAGAAATGACCAAAGTTGAGTTTTAACTTTCAACTTCCTATGACTAAGATGATGTATTTTTAAATTTTGAAACTAACTCGATAAAGCTTAAGAAATAAGGAAAAATAACTTTCAACTTCCTATGACTAAGATGATGTATTTTTAAATTTTGAAACTAACTCGATAAAGCCTAAGAAATAAGGAAAAATAAAACAAAATATTGTGGAAAATTCCATCATACTAACTTATGAATTTCCTCAAATTGAAACATTTATAGGATGATATAAATATGTATTTCCCTCTACTAGAATACTTCCTAGCAAGTTGCACTTCTATGCATTTCTCATTACAACAAGTGGAAGGATGAAAACTATATACAAAAATGAAAGTTCATGTGTGGTTGCAAAAGGGAAGTCATATATGTTAGAATAAAGGACCATTTCTCTAGTATACAAGAGTGATATTTATTTATGTATGAATAAAAAATAGGATTAAAAGACTTGAATTATATATAACGTATTTCATAAAATGATATATCCATCAACATAAGACTTGTTATCAATCGCATGTAGGGGGGACTAGCTAAGTCTCTCATTCTCCCTAAGTTTTCAATGTATGACCAGTACTTACTTGTTTTCTTGGAAATATGTACATCTAAAGTGGTAAACTAATTGGTATTCTCATATCTAGCTTTAATCTCACCACCAAGATAATCAAACAAAACATTTATAGGAGTAAGGTTGTGGGGATTGCATGTACTACTAACAAAAGGGGATTGTGTTGCCTTGATGAGATTTATTAAAGGTGTTGAAGAGACATTTGGTGTTGTGAAGGTTGTAATCTATGTGGTATTTGAACATGGAGGAATAAAAAATGGGGAAGTAACTCTCTAGGCAACAACCCATGTACAATTGATCGAGAGAGGAATGAGTGAATATTGATGGGAATCAGAATGTCAACAAGTCACCCACATACAATAAATCATCAATGCAAGCAACAATGTTGAAAACCAGACTCTCCAAGACCCTTGAGTAGCTTTCTAGAATGAATTGGCCAACATCTTACAAACAACCACACCATAATAATATTTAATTGTTTCCACCACAATAATATTTGATTGCTTCCAAAAGAGTTTCCAATGCCGCACATGTCATTTTAATTCTAATTTATCTCATATAAATAATATAATATTATAAAAAGGTTAACCGTAAATGTCAAACCATTTTTATTCAATAAATATTCCTTGAAACCTCATATAATAAATATGAGCATTTCATGCTAACAAAATCTATGATGCATAGGATGACCACTCAAAAGCGGCTTTTGAACTAAATCTATAGTCACTTTCAATTAAATCTAAATAGATTAAGATTATCAATAAAATTGTATTAATAATTGAATATCGATATACAAAATTATATTACTATGATTATTGTAATGTAGTATAAAATTAAATTAAGTAAATCATTCAATTTGTTTATTGCTAGTTAACATGAATTAAACTCATTATTAAAGTGAAAGTGCTCCTTTAAAACATGATATGACTTGCTATAGAACTTTAAAAATGTGGGTGTTGAGTATGATGAGGAGAAAAGAGATGTAAATAGGTAGTGAGTGAACGTTCAAAATGAGGGTGTTGAGTATGATGAGGAGAAAACAGATGTAATTAGGTAATGAGTGAGGAAGAAGTACATTCTCTAGAAAAGGTTGTTTTGAAGGATGAAATCTTTGAGATTTTAAGGGGATTTGCTAAGGACAAAAGTCTCGGTCCGGATGGATGGATTGTTGAATTTTTCTTAAAATTTTTCGAGTTGGTTGGACAGGACTTGTTAGATATGGTTGAAGAAACAAGAAACATAGGGGAGGTTATTAGTTCGATTAATTCAACTTTTCTGACATTGATTCCCAAAGTTAATAGCCCCTCTTCCTTCAGTGATTTTCATCATATTGCACTCTGTAACTTATGTTACAAGATCATTGCTAAAGTTATTGCAAAGAGAATCAAGCCAATTTTGTCTAGATCACTTTCAGAAGAGCAGTTGGGTTTTCTTAAAGGAAGACAAATACTAGATGCAATCGGTATTGCACAGGAATGTTTACAGAACATTAAAAATAAAAAAAATTACAAGCCATAATCTTGAAACTTGATTTTAAAAATGCCTATAATTGTACCAATTGGGATTTCCTAAGGTTAATTCTGCTACAATGTGGCTTCGAGCTACCAACAACCAATGGATTATGGCTTGTGTAACCTCTACAACATATGCAATATTGATAAATGGAGAGGCTTCCAACTTCTTCAAGAGCAGCAGAGTACTTAGATAGGGTTGCCTGTTGTCAGCCCTTCTTTTCATCCTGGTTATGGAAGGTCTTAGTCTTTCTTTAAAGAAAATGCAAGCTGATGGTACTCTAACGGGGATAAAGGTCTCCAAATTGATAAAGGTTCTAGATCTTTTATTTGTTGATGACATCCTTATAATGTTTCTCTTGCAGAATGGGAGAAAATCCAATTTATTCTCCATGTTTTTTGTCGTGCTTTGGGCCTAGTGATAGATGTTTAGAATTTAGTTTTCTTGCACTCGGGAGTCTCTCCAGAAACTCTATTGTCTTTAAAAGACTTACTCCTTTTCTCCTGTAAAGAGCTTATGATGGGTTTTAAATATCTGGGGTATTTGTTGAAGCCAGATAGTTATAAAGTGGAGGATTGGCAATGGATTTTTGATAAGTTCGAGACCAGGATTAATCATTGGTGTAATATATGGCTCTCCCTAGGGGGACGCTTTGTGTTAATAAAAGAAGTTTTAGAGAGCCAACCAGTCTACTGGTTGGCTCTTGCTCATATATCAATTTCGGTTCTCCACAGGATTCGCAAGATGAGTATTTCTTTCCTCTGGTCAGGAAACAAAAACAAGTGAAGTTATCATTTATGCAGTTGTCAATCTATAACAAAACCCAAACACTATGGAAGCTGGGGCCTACGGAATATCTTTGTTTTCTACAGAGCTTTGGCAACAAACACCTTATGGTGAGCTTTGATGAAGCCGGGTATTTGGCAAAGGTTGATCAAGGACAAATATTTTCTGCATGGATCGGTGTTGACATGGTTGCGATCGGTGGATGTGGTCACCTCCTTTGGATCTCAGTCTTGGAAAAATATTTGAAATACATTACCAATTATACTTCAATGGATGGCTTGGAAGTCAGGTTCGGGACACTCTATATCAGTTGGGAAAGATGCCATCTTAGCACTGGGACAAGACTCTTTTTTAACACAGGAGTTGGTGAACAGATTTAACCAAAGGAACATTTATCTCTTATATCAAGCGAGTCAGGTCATGCTGAGGGGAACGATAGGCTCAAGTTGGATTAGTAGTGCTGAGTTGGGTCTGGTTGAGGATCTTGCAGCGGAATGGGATAATTAGAGGCAGAATTTGATTGATTTGGGCATGTTTTTAGTGGATAGGTCGAATGAATTAATTTGGACAGGTGGTGATATGCTAAGGGGCACGATAGGCTCAAGTTGGATTAGTAGTGTTGAGTTGGGTCTGGTTGAGGATCTTGCAGCAGAATGGGATAATTACAGGCAGAATTTGATTGATTCGGGCATATTTTTAGTGGATAGGTCGGATGAATTAGTTTGGACAGGTGGTGATATGTCGAGACAAATTTTTGTTAAGAATGTTTACGAAGCCCTTTCTAATAAATTATGGAGATACAAACTAGGGGGCTGAAGGAGGAAACTCTGGAAATGGGATTGCCCATTGAAGATAAATCTTTTTGTCTGGCTCTTAGCTGAAAAACAAATCTTAACTTGGAAAAATTTGCAGAAAAGAGGATGGAAGGGGCCAGGATTATGCTATCTGTGCAAAAATAAGAGAGAATCAAGTAAACACATTTTTTTAAATTTCTCCTTTACTATATCAGTTTGGGAGGAAGTGAAAAAGGCTCTAAATCTCACTTATAGTTGGATTGGCATATCAGTGAATGAATGTTTCCAAAACTGGGCAACTCAAAATTTTAATTTAGAAGCTCTTCCTGCTTATATATGCTGGAACATTTGGTTGGACAGAAATAAGTCTATCTTTGAGGAAGGGACCCCCTCTATTCAAAGAATTGTTTATCTTTCTCTCGGAGCTTTGGGCAAAATGGGGAAAAATCATAAAGTTTCTATCCCTAGGCTTACATCTACAATCCTTCCTGTAGATAAAGCTCTTGCTTGGTTTGATGGGGTAGCTCAACAGAATGACAATCTTAGTGGTGTTGGCGGTGTCTTAAAGATAGATGAACATAAGGAGAATAGATGGACTTTAAACTATGGAAGGGGAATTAATTCTAGGGCAGAGCTCATGGGAGCTTGGTCTACTTTGACTCTTGCCTCAAGACTTACAGTTTATGACTTACATGTTATGGGGGATTCCAAGATCGTCATCGATTGGCTAAATCGAAAAGGATCGCTAAAGGTGGCAAATTTAGATGGCTAGAAGGATAGAATTTATGAATTCCTCCCTCTTTTTACATCTATCTCTTTTGCACTCCTTTGTGCACATATAGGGAAGAAAACAAAGAAGCTGACTGTCTATCCAAAAAGGATCTTTATATTTGTCGAGGGAGAATTGCCTACAATCAATGGGTAGGAGGCCATGAGGGCCCTACACTCTTTTTAAATATGTATTGATTATCAATGAGACTTCCTTAGAGCACGTAGATATTTTGGGTTTGTTGTTGGTTTTCGTTTCCCTCTTTGATAGAGAGTATTTTTGCCTTGATAATAGTTCTTTTGGTAGCCTTACCGAAGAAGACATCCTTCACAGTTTTTCGGATTTTGACTTGATTATATGATTGTCTCCTATATATTGGTTCTTCCCATAAAAGGGACGTCTATGCTAGTGATGTACTAATTTTGTAAACAGATTATATTATTATTAGTATAATGTGAAATTTTCAGTGGAAAAAAAAAAGTAGCTATTACACTAGTATACTGAAAGAGATGTTGACATGTATGTGGGTGGCCGGCCAAAATAAAATAAAAATTAATTAATTTTTATTATAGAACTTTAAAAATAAGAGTTTTGAGTATGATGATGAGAAAAGATTTTTTTTTATTAGTTAACGTTGAATTTTTTGGAGTAAGGTATTTAAACTTAAACATTGTTAAACACGTGGTGTTTTAAAGTTTTCACTATAAAAAAATTATTATGAAAATTTTACGAGAAGTGCTTCTTGTAATCGCATTATAATTTAAAAATATTAATAAAATATATGTTGTTAATAATAGTAAGAATGATTGGTGCATGTGGGAAGGTTGCTCTCATCATGGTAGTGATTTTTTTGCATCTTCAATCATGCTTGCAAGTGGTTAATGCGTCTAGATATTTGTTCAACTTTTGTGTTATTTAATTGTGCGGGTTTTTATTATAGCTAAAGGGTTTTTATGCAATCATTCTTGTTATGTTGGGTGTTATTCAAGGTGTAGTTTTGGTGCATTATTTATGTTGCTTCGATTTTTTCCAGTCGAGTTAGGAATTATGGTGAAAGACAATGTCGAAAGTTGGAACAGAAAGTTGGGCATGTTGGAGGAGGAAATTGGGGATTTGTGCACACATTCGTATAGACTATGCAAATCCCATTATGGAAATTGGGGATTTGTGCACACATTTGTATAGACTATGATAAATAAATTATCATAATTTTATTTGAGTTATTGAAAGTATATGGATATATTTAAGTAGTTGTTACATTTTTTATAATAATAATAATAATCTATTTTTAAGGTCATAGCCAAGCCAACACATCAAATTGGTGTATGAGACCCCCTTGTTAGTGAGACAAGGGACCCCTCTCTACCCAACGATTTGACTGGTAAAGTCTACGAAGGTATACATACCCTACCCCCCTCTGGATTTGAACCTATAACCTCTTAAAAGGAAACACATGTTCTTAACAATTAGGCCCACTCACACTATATAAAATATAGATGATAATTTTTTATATTATAAATTAAGAATGGTAAGTTATGTAGTGGGTTAATACCACTACATAATAATGATTAGATATATGTGTCACTCTTCCACTCCAAAAGATTGTATCTTGGCACAAATCATTCATAAAAGACAAACGGAGATGTTGAGGTTTGATTTTGTGGCATTCTTCTACCTTGTCTCCTTCTTGATGCCTCTATATATTTGGTTAGAGGTGAGCATGTGCACAATGATTAAGTTAATTAAATCATTTAATTGATTTCTCCCAAAGAAAGATGCTTAGACTCATTATTAAATTGAAAATGCTCATTCAAAACATGATATCACTCGCTATAAAATTTTATAAATGAGAGGGTTGAGTATAATGAGGAGAAAATGTTTTTTTTATTAGTAAATTCTTTTGGGATAACGTTGAACTTATTTTTTAAGAAAGACAAGTAAAATTAAACATTATGTAACACGTGGTGTTTAACTTATCTTTAAAGGCAGGCATGAAGACTCCAACATTCTTAAAGACGTGTTGTTTAAAAACTGTGTTTAAAGTTTTTAATATAAAATTGTGTACGTAATTTTTTTTAATATATATAAGAATGGAAATTATAATCTTTATATGTTTTAGGTATGTGTATAAAAGAAGAGGAAATGAATTGTTTTTATCTTGTATTTTGAATATATATATTAATTAAAAAATTACAATTTAAGAAAAAAATTATTTCCTACATTATATTACATATTATAATTTAAATATACTAAAAGAAAAGTAGTGAAAATGATTCTTTAGCTTTTAAATAAAAAGATAAAAGGCTTTGATTGTGTTGAGGTACTAGAAATAGGTTTTTTCAAAATAGGTAATCCAACATAAACTAACCTTCTTTTGAAAGGACATTAATCAACATATTGCATTCATGATATACATGAGTGTATGACATAGTTTCAAACAAGGATGATGATGATGATTTTTTTAAGTAACTTGCCAAATCTTGTAGTTGAACACAATGAATTTTAATCTCCCATTTCATCCATTGAATAACCAAGGAGGAGTCCTCATATCCCTACGAACCCTTAACTGTTTTATCCATGGTTATTTTCAAGAGAAGATGAAGGACCATCATTTCAACATAATTTTTTGACCCAAGCTCTAGATTAACCTAAAATCTAACGATGTGCTCCTTAGATAGGACCAAAACACCTCCCGCACTACTAAAACTATCTTGTCCTTGTCTAGCACCATCAATGAAACCAAGGGGAGAGGATTTGTCAATATATAAGTCACCCACATGTTGTGATTGTCTTATCTTTGAACTCAATTTGCATCCATGAAAAATACCACATACCTATTTGTAAATGTGGAAGGTAGGAATTTGTTTCCCTTCAAAGATCTAGAATCGCATGCCATCCAAATACCCCATAGAATGAGACATGGAATTTCCCTTAAAAAAATTTAATTCATTTTTGTAAAACCAAACTCAACATTTCTCCACTAAAGTACCTCTCCAAACATTGCCATTTCCAATTTGTTTTTCTAGATATTTCCACAGATGTTGAGTATATGGATAGTGAATAATTAAATCTGAAATTGTTTCCACATCTCTCATGCATAAGAAGCAATGATGGGTCCTTATCTTCCTCTTTTCTATAAATCTTCCCACGTTGGAACTTTATTTCTAAGTGTGAGCCATAAGAAGATTCTTGTTTTCTTAGGTGCCTTTATTTTCCATATTTTATTCCATTACACCTCCTCTTGACCAATAGTATTCATTAAAGTTTCATAGCCTATATTTCCATTGTACATACCTATAACCTTATTTTTAGCCCACATCAAGGAATCATTTGAATCCCTTATTCTTATATGTACTCTTTTCAACTCATTCAAATAGATTTGTCAACTATCCATTCATTCTCCACCCATGTTGATAGATTGTGCTAATTTTCAACCCTCTTGCCAAACATTTGTAGAACTATCCATTCATTCTCCACCCATGTTGATAGATTGTGCTAATTTTCAACCCTCTTGCCAAACATTTGTAGCATTAGTATCCACAATCTCATGTAAAGTAAAAATATTTTTTTCATGAAAACCATTTATTAGATTAAGACTTAAAATAATCTATTCACCACATCCCATAGTTGGATCTAAGCCAATCCTTACATTCTTCTCATTTCCAACCTTCCATGTAAGAGAGTTTCCAATGATAAGAAAGGTCAATACCATGGCCTTCCGGTGATTTCAAACATTCTTAGTACTTTTCAAAGGTCCCTTATCCAGTCTAGTAAAGAAGCAAGCATTACAAGGAGAACACCTTGTAGTGGAGGTTTCTATTGAACCTCTCCGAAAAATGTATCCCTTCTATGTTTATAGCAGAGGTTGTTAGTGGAGGTGGGCGATCGAAGGTTTTTGTAGAGGTTTTTACATTGGTGCACCGAAATTGGACAAATGCACCAGTACACTCACAAACACAATGCCCTGGTGCTAAACTAATAAGGCACACCGATAATCGCTATTAATATAAAATGCTAAAATATTGTTTTTTATTTATTTATTACTAAAATGCATATCGGTGCTCCACACTTAATTAAGAGCACCAGTGCATGTATGAAGGACACACTGTATCAGGTTAGAACAATTGGTTATTAAAAAAAAAAACCTTTACCAGTGTGCTGAAAAAACCCAACCACCCTGGTGCATATACAATAGTGGCACACCAAACAACAATAACAGTGCGCTTAATAATAATATAGCCTCAATTTTTTTAACATGTAGCCAAAAATCCAACCAATGCATTACTCATACTACCATGCACTAGTGTGTCTCAATGTATGGCGCACCGCAATAGGGTAAAATAAATAAAGCATATCGGTGTGTTACGATACTACGTAATGCACTAATGTGTCTTAGTGTCGGGCGCACCGCGCTAGGGTAAAATAAAAAGAAATTTACCAAACCAAATTTCATTGTCACATTTCCTTTTGTGCTTCCAACCACTCACATAAGCATCGGTGCTCACACTCCTATGATTGCCCCGTTTGCAGTGCTCCACAGTGATGTTTTCTTGGTTCGATAGCTTCACCGCTAGATTCCATTCATTTTCGAATTTTGGAAAACAGTGCACATTTTCATTTTTCTCTACAGGGAAACCATGCCTCATCGGGTGACAAGAAACCAAGTAAATTGTTTGTTACCTCCTTATTTTCAATTTCATCGAATTAAAATTTAAAAGTGGGCTTAAATATGACATCTTTTACATTTAAAAAAAAATGTACGTGGTGCGCTTCACGGGTTCAACTCGCCCCAGACTCGACGGTGCGTCCTGTGAATTTACAGGAAGCACCACTCACAGTGCGTCTAACAGGACACCATGTATCCAGTGCATTATAAAACACAACACACCATTCAAAACTATGCACTAGAATGACAATTGTCCATTATCGGTGCCTCTTGTCTTAGAAGAGGCACCGTATTTGCAATAAACACACAGATGTATTCTAGAGAATCAACCACACGGGTGCACCTCACTACACCAAACCACATATTATTTCATCATCGACATCCCCTCCACCACGTGGTCCTCCACCATACCGATCGACATCCCCTCCACTAGATTCACTGACATCCCCCCCACCACCTAGTCCTCCTCCTCCTCCACCACATGTGTCACCAACTGCACCATCCATTGATCCTCCTCCACATGTGTCACCAGCTACACCATCCACTAATCTTCCTCCTCCTCCTCCTCCTCCTCCACCACCTACACTATCTATTGATGTTGTTCACGTTGTCATTGTTCACATCGAGTGTTATACTTGATCCTAGTGGAGAGATATATCAAACTCTACTTTCATCATTCTTATCTAACACAAGTATTGATAGACCCTCTACCTCTTGTAAGAGAGGCACTCATACCTCTGGCTCTGGTGGTGGACCTGGCTAGTAGTGGTACTTGACATGTATATCGATTCTTGTATATTTGACTTGAGATGTATATATCACATGTTTATTGATATTGATGAGATCCATATTTGACATGTATAATGATATTTATAATTGATATGTATATAACTCAAATATATTGTGTTTTTCATATCATGTTGATGCTGTTGTTGTTTGATTTATAAAATGTATTATGAATACGCTAATGATTAATATTATTAATGATTTCTTTGTTTTCAAATTAAATTTGAGATGTATCACTCATTTAAATTTAGAGTGTCCATATAATGTTTAACTTTAGTTTTATGAAATCGTTTAATTTGAATTGTGACTGCAAAAACTTATAACCATTAATGCCATATAATGTTTAACTCTTCTTCAAGGTGAATTGTTTCTTGTCCAACAAGATACAATATGTTGATTAAACCTATTTACAAACAAAAATACATAAATATAATGAATGAAATGATTATGATTTGAATAATTGTCTTTTTCATTTATCATAATAATAACATTATGATATAATTATTCACTAATAATGATGATGATGTAATGATAATGTTATTTTATTATTTTTTATTATTCGAACATTACAAGACAAAGTTATAATATAATTGTTTACTAAAATCACAATTATAACGAGTTTTTATTGTTAAAGTTTCCATAAGCATAATTGTTCATGCACATACTATGCATGCAAATGCTATGTTTGTATTTAACAATATTCAAGTAATCAGACCGACTATAAAGAGAACCAAAAAATGGCATAAGTGCTACCGATTGTTTGGGAGGAATGGATACATGTGAAAGGATAAACAACCCAAGATTTGAAACATCTATTTTAGACTTGGCAATCATATAACGATTACCACAAAAATAGAATTTGATTCCAACATTGGGCACAAGCATGGAAGACGACCAAGCACCATATAAAGCGTGGTTGTAACAAGTTTGGTATTTACTTTGCAAATGGATAGGAAGAGGGAAGTCATCGCTACCTTCCAATAGTTGAACCAAATTTGGTGTGTACTTGAACATTTTTCTCTCAACTCATACAAATTTTTGGATCTCCTAGTAGAGATGTTTTGAGTAGTATTGATATCATACTTTCGTTCACTAGAACTCTCCATTAACCTAATAGAAGGAGACAGGTTGTTCAATTTATGACGAAACTTAGTTGATCTGGCTTCGAACTTTTCAAAAAAGGAGCATATGGAATTGTTCCTACATGTATTTTATATATCACCTATTGGATTCCTGACCGCAATGGGAGGTATTAGACCATCAACTTTGGGTAGTCTATCATTAATATAATGGAACAATGTGACACATCAAGCATTCTCCTTCATCCCTTTACATTTTGAACAACCATATACTACTCGGGTGTCATAAAAGAGATCCAATTCACAGTGTAATACCATTGACCTAGTTGGTTGTTCGAAGATGGTATGTTACAATTGGCAGGGTAAAGCAGATATCCATTTTCATCAAACATCCACCTGCAATAATTTTCTCCTAATAAGAGCTTGTGGAATTTTTGGACTGTTGCAATATCTTGTGCATCCGAACTTGATCTTGAATCATGATCCTATAAAATTACTTGAACAATTATTCAAAAGTGCCAGAATAAATAACATAAATTCAAACAAATAAATGAATTATGAATAAAATCTAGACTTACTACAAACTGCAAGGGAGAACTTGAAGAACTTGCAATGATATGGAATGAGATAGAATCTGAAGAATTGGCCATTTTATATTATAACCTTTTGTTTTCCTACATTTGAGACAAAACCATCATCAATACGTGAATAAATTCTTAAAAGAAAGATTGGGAAGCATAAAACAATCTAACTCCAAAAAGAATTTTGAATGGCTTTTAAAAGTTATCGATGTGCTTAATTATTTTTTGATGCAGTGGTGCATTTGTATATACAAAACATATCGGTGCGCCAAATTATCAGAGGCATCGAAGAGAGACCTTTTTTTCCTCCGCAAAAAAAACCTCCACAAAATTTTAATTACAAAGGTTTGCATTTGTATTTTGTCAATTAAATTGTTTGTCTATGTGTTTTTATGTAAAAGCACATTGATGCGCTTTAAACTATATAGTGCACTGAAAAAGAAAGTAAAAAAAAACAGTGCGTACATTTATTATTAATGCGTCGAAATACACAATGAAAAAATGAGCGAGAATTTATTTTTTCTAGATGTATGTGTTTATAAATGAAAACCTTAATCCTTTTTTAATGCCAAAATTTAGAGGGGAGATTTGTGCAATAGAGATTTACCAGCAAAGACTTTGGAGTGGGTAGATTTTTTTGAAGAGCCAAATTTGTAAGGGATCACCCTAGGTCACACACAAATCTGTAGAGGAGAAATTTCAGGGATGTGATTTCATTCTATTGATCATCTCATTTTTTCCCCTTGATTCAAACAATTTTTAGTGCATTCTCAAAAACATAAAACGGTTTCATACTTTCCTTCGTTATTGGAAGCCTTAGCTTTCTTGTTGTTTCTCTTGGTTTCCTTCTCTATATTTCACAAGGACATTTTTTTTATTAAGCAACAGATTTTTATAGGGTTTATTTACTTTTATATGGGGCATTTGGTATCCATTGCATTGGATTCCAAACCCTGTCGTTGTCAGTTTTCTTTAAAAAAAATGCTTTCACGATTAGCAGTGTGCACTATACATGAATAGTGCTTCGGTGAGCATGTTCATGTCAGCAACACCATTGAGTTTAAAATGTAAATAACATAGTTTTTAATACTAGAAGAATTGTGTTTTAAATTTGTTCATAGGTTTGGTGTTGCGCAATAAACAGTAATGAGGAACCAGTGCCTCTATTAATTTATAGAGCATCGCACGAATATATAAAATTGTAAGAAAAGCAATTTTGATTTCATAATAGCACAGTAGTCATATACTGGTGTGTATACATATGTTTAACGCACCGATGTGTATTGTTTTATTATACACACCGAAATCTTATTTTGTAAAAAGTATTTCAGATTTTTTATATCTAATGATTCATGTTTTTTTTTAATAGAAGATGGTCAATAGAAATTCAAGGAAAATAACTTATTGCAATGAGTATGATGGTAGCTCATCTCATCCCAACAATAGAACAAGGAAAGTTCTTTAAGTTTTATTAAAAAATTAATACATTTCAATTATCTATAGGTTTAAATTAATGATGTGTATTGGTTAAAGTTGTTAGAATATAATGGATGTGCTCATTTTACCATTGACAATATCACTATTGTCACCCAACCATAGGCCGAAGCCACCCTCCGAGCACCTTAACTTTGACAGAGAATCACTCTGGAAGCAAACCCTAGGCTAGATAGCCAAAACAAGGGTAGCGCTCCTTTCCCCAAGGATAGCGCACCAACAAGAGTTGATCAGATAGTCCAAACCTTAACCAAGAGATAGTCCAAGCCAAACATGATCTGCTAGCTGCAGCAGCTGCAATGGCAACTCTCCTCCAAACCTGTGCACAAAACTGGGAACTGTAGTGTGCACAAGTGTTGCTCTGCAATTCTGAGACTGCCTGCCAGAATGAAGATTGGCCTCCTGTATTTATACTAATTCTGGCTAACTTTCTGGGTCGACTTCTCATTCTGGATACCTATTTTCTCATTATATATTATTTCTTCTGGCCGGCTTCTTCGCTTGGAGGCTAATAACCTAATACAAATTATCGTCTTGAGCCGACTTGTCTTCTAGGGTTATTAGCCAACTCATTAGGGTTTCTTCTTGCTTCCCGAAATATTCTATTCTCGTTAGGTTTACACGTAGAGGTAAACACCTCCCGCAGCCACCATAATATAAACACTCCCTCCTAGCTAGGGAGGTATTGAAGATAATGGTCTTGAGCAAAAACATACCATTTACCCGGTAGCATCAACATAGTTGTCATCAACTACATCATCTTTCAAAACCATACTCCATCTGAGTAATCATACATGATGTTGGATAAGTCAATCACTCCATAGAGTGACACAAGAACCATTCTTCTAATCCGGACATAAGTCCTAGAAGAATAAATGTCCTGGACCATTTTCTGTCTGGGAAATCTCAGTCCATTGATCATCCATCTAGTTGATAATCATTTCCAACACTGATGATAGTCTTCAAGGAAATTGGAACAATATCATTCAATAGAACACAATTGTGTTTATCCATAGTAGTACACAACTACAATCTAGTGGTACACTACCACACCAAGTAGCACATAGGTACTTGATTAGTGACGTATAGTCACAAACAGTGGAACACATCCACCACAGTAGTATACATCTACTGTCTAGAGACATACAGTCTTCATAACAATCATTTGATATCAACTTGCACAGAAACAATGTTATGATATAAACTGAATCATCTGGGCCATTCTCCCACTCACATCTGTGAGATCTTGGAAAATCATCTACCCTTAGAAGGTCAAACATCAATGATGAGCTATCTGGACTATTCTTCTCAAGCAAGGAAGAATAATTGTCCTGATTTTTTTAGCCTGGACCATTCACCACCCTGGGCCATTCCTCTGACACTAAACAAAGTGTAACCTGGAGAGAATGAGTCTTCCCTAAGGAAAGTCTGTCCCTGATTTCTGAACCTGGATCATTCCCCACCCTGAGCCATTCTTCCGTCACTAAACAAAGTGCAACATGGAGAGAATGAATCTGCCCTAAGGAATGACTGTCCGGACCATTTCCAAAGGAAATGATTGTCCTGCACCAACCTCCAAAATGAACCATTCACCATGTTAACCACAATGGGAAATTGTTGTCCAGTGAGGCGGGCCAGTCTTCTTGAGTAAACCTCAAGAAGAGATATTTCCCTAGACCACTTCCCATGTTAACCACAATGGGAATTAATTTTCTATGGTACATCAACAATCTGGACCATTTTCCGAACTGAAAAATGTCTGTCCGTTAGAAATCTCAATCCACTTTTTGAATTGGAAAGAATCTACTCATCCTGAACCATTTTTAGAACTGAAAAATGATTTTCCATCAATCAATAATACATCAGTGCTCCCTCCCAACCTGGGATTCATCTCTTCCTTTTTCAATAAGGAAGTCGTCTCCACGAGCTCCAGCGTGAGTACGCACACTCTTTCATCTTCGATAGAATCCTTACCAAAATGTATGTTTATCTGCTCATCTGTGGAGATATGTGTTGGAGAACCACTTTATCCTTTCTGGACTTCACCATGGATAATGTAATGCTTGATTTCAAATGTACTTCGGTTTGGAACACTGGTTTTCTCTGAAGGGTTCATGTAGCTCTGATCAATNTTCTGTCATCATGAGATGTTTGTCATGGATTGGAAATCCATCATCTTGATCTTCTCAGTAATCATTCTGATACAATATCTATGTTTATAGAAAATCTTCACCACGCTTTTGTTGTGCATGGGAGGTTCTCCACCAAGTTATCTTCCTTCATCTGCATACAAAGGTCTCTTTCTGGTATTCTTCAAAGTCTTGAGGTTGCTCTTCATACGCTTTTTGTTCAATTTCTCTGGAGAACAGCCTTTGCATTCATCTGATGTCAATTGCAGACGATATAATGGCTCATGTAGAGGTTTGTCTGGTTCACAAGCAATAATCATAGTCTTCTCCCTCCATCTGGGAGAACCTCTAGTTCTAGATCTCACAATGCTTGCATTCATAAGTATTTCATACATTGTTCTTCATCACAACTTTCAGTTCCTCTGCTTGATTGATTTTATTGAGTTCATATCAGGCTGGTAATCTTGTGATTCTCGATACAATGACTGGTTGTTCTGGCTCTTCTTTCTTTCTTGGAATATTCATGTTCTTCCTTATGTTTCTCTTTAGTTCTTGGTTCCATGGAGTTTTCTATATATTCCATGCTCTGAAGATTCCAACTTCTTCCTTTCATCATAGGATCATGGATGTGGATGGACAACTGGGGATAATTTAAGGCTTCTCTTCGAAGAAGTCTTCTTCTATGGTCGAACTGAACACGTACTTCTTTTCATGTTTGCTACCATGGATATATACTTCATCATCTTCAATGGATCATAGGATTAGCTCCCTCCTAATCCTTCCTTTATGTATGAATGCATTCTCTTCTTTTTGGTGATATATAATCGGCTCCCTCCATCTAGGAGAGTCCATGCTTTCGTCTGCATCCTTATTCCCTTCTGCAAAGTGTTATAAGTCTTTCTCCAATTTCCTCTTGATTGCTGACCTCTTTTTGCTTCTTCTAAGTTTCTTCAGGATTGATTCTGATTTCGGCTTATCTTGTAATAGCTTCCACATGATTTGTTTGATGTATTTCATCCTTTCATGTGTATTATCTGACTTGTATAATGATAGCAATCCTTATCTTTTTGTTCTTCCATAAGTATAGTTATTCTTGGAACATATTATCTTCTAAGAGATAGATATACAAGATATGCAAACAAGATATGTACAAGAATTAAGAAGAGTATTGTTACCTTAAGAAGAAGAAGTCTCTTTCATCCTGCTTAGTCTTCTTTGTAGGTTCCTTTTCTTCAACCACTGATGCTTCATGTTTCTCCTTCCTTTTCTTCGGCAACTGATGTTGTTAGTATCCTATAATGATAGGAGACCTAATGATTCAGATATGATTGGTGGGTCTCATGATGGAGTTCCGAGTTTGTTGGTCTTGTTGTCTCTTGAAATAAATTTTCCCAAATTATGGTCATTAGGTGATAGGATGGATCATTAGATGAAATATTTTTGAGTTAAATGTCTTTAAGATGATCTTTAGACTTATCTTTTCAAAAGTGATGAGTCTGTACTTTTATTAGAAAAAACTCTAAAATTTCACTTTCGGCAGCTAAGGGCTATTTTTCAAATCATTCTAAGATGTCAAAAGTTGTCGCTTTCGGTAGCTAAAACGACATGTGTGAGGTGCTCTAAGTTGCCGAAAGCGTAGAGTCAGCTAACGGTCAGACTGTCCTGTCAGACTCTCAAACTGCCAACAACACACAACATCATCATCTCAAGTGCTGTCGAAATTGACTGAAGTGAATTATGATACGATCTGGGCAAATGATTATTTGTCTGATATGATTATTTGGTGAGATCTATTTAACCCTGAGCTAATAAATCTGATCACCATAAGCTCGTATCATTTGTTTTACCCGATCTATCACATGGTGTATGTCCTGATCGAATGATGCAATCATCATTATGATCTGATATTCATTCTATAATTAAGGGTTTGTTATAAAAAGCTGTCATCCAAGTTTTTCCCCCATATTACGCATCCTTCCTCTGTTTGAGTTTTGTTTTCCCTCTATCAGCGCCACTGTGTCTGCCCAAACCCGATTTTATCATATTGCAAGTATTGATTTTTGTTTTGCGGATGAAGAAGGGAGGAGCTCTGCTCAGGGAGGAGCTCAATGACATAACATATCCGGAATCTCACCCTGAGATTTGCCAGATGTTCAGGGATGCATGCAGCTACAAGTTTTTTGAAAAACTCCAAGGGTTTCATCAAGGTGTGGCTGAGGCATTTGCATTGACCTTTGATGGAGCCAAGGCCAGAGTTGGAACAATTGAGGTACAGGTTGATGAAGTAATCGTTGCAGCAACAACAAAGATGCCTAGGACTGGTGAAAGATGGTTCAAGTCAACCACTACCAAAGACATTAAGTTCAGGTCTTATCTCAAGCCTAAACACAAATGTATTACTTTGAAGAAAGATATCCCTAGATCCTACTTAGAAGAAAATTGGCAACACTTGCTCAAAGCTATCCAGGTATACATAACATTTGAAAGCAGATATGGTAGAGTAATGTTCTACCATTTCAAGCTCATGAACCATTTCACAGGAAGATGTCCTTTGAATCTTCCTTTCTACCTTCACAGAAGCTTGACAAAAATGACACACCATGTCTAGGCCATACCTAGCAAGGTGCAGGGTAGACTTTCTCATGACAGTCTTATCAAACTCATAATGCTTCAAGAATTGCAGAAGAGGGATAAGAGTTGGGAGTATCTTCTTTTTTGGGGTGAATTTGAACCAAAACCCCAACCCAAAGACAAAAAGAAAACTTCATGCACTAAGTCTTCAACACCACAGAGCACTAAAAGGAAAAGATGAGCCATTTCCCCAGTAATTGCAGAGGAACCAACTTCTTCTTCCAAGTCCAAGAAAGCCAAAAAGATGCTTGATTTCAGCCAAGCAACAGAAGGGAAAACTAGTGCCTCTGGTAAAAATGTTTTGAATCTTCCTTATTCAGATTCAGAGGAGGATTTACAGTCAGTAGAAGGAGAGGTTCCTGAGCAAGCTGCTTTTGAAGAAGCACCTCTTTCACCAGAGTTTCCAGACCTGGAGATTCCTGAAGCATCAACAAGCAAAGGAAAGAAGTCAGCATCAAATATTGAAAAGCTTAAAAAAGAAATATCATAGATGAAGTTGCTGGAGAGGGTCATTAAATCCCAAAACTAGACTATAAGCAACACATTAGATGAGGTAAGAGATTGTTTTGAAAGGTTAGCTAAAATGCATGTAAAGGAACAGAAGAGGAATAAGAAATTGCTCAAGGAGAATCGTAGGTTGCTTAAAATGGTTAGAGGTTTAAGGATCAAACTAAGGCTTAAAAATCCTAAGCCAAAAGCACATCCTGATTTAAAAGCTCTAGCAGAAGTTGCTGAGAACCTACATAAGGATCCTAAAGAGTAGGTAGATCGAAGAAAATCCATTTTTGCAGTTTTGAAAGGTTGTGGAAAACTCAGGATTTTCAGTAGCTTATTCGTTCTCCTCAAAGCATTGTTAGTTTCCGAAAGCTCTGTTTTCGACAGCTAATCCTACTCTATTTTTTACCTGTAAGCCGTCGAAAACGCAGAAACTGGTAGAATGCTCATCTTTTTGCTCAGATCGGAGATTTTTTTTTCCAAATCATCTGGGAGGGGTTACAAATGAAAGATAAAGATTAAAAGGATACATATCATCATCCATTTCTAGTTTTTGAGGCAGATACTAAGGCAAGAAGGTTAAGTGGCTTTTCAATTTTTGGTCAAAAAAAACTGCTTATTTGTCAAAACAGGGTTTCGAAATGCCTTGTCATCACTTGGAAAGTTATTGAAGATATTAGATAGTGCTGAATGCTGTTGAATATTGTTGAATATCTAGTTGATAAGGGTTGACCCTTAAATCAAGACTAGATTTGATATATCATACTAGTTTTGATTTTATTCTATTTTAAGTATTTCAGATCCATTTTTATAGGATCTTGAACTGTTGTGTAAAGGCTATAAAGCCTACAACTTTTATGAAAGAGGGGGTTTGGACTTGTAATGATTAAAATGTAAAAATGCTCATAGGTTGTAAATGACTTTATGAAGGAATACAAAGGCACTAAATTTCCAGATTCCTGTGTTGTGTTTTAGCGGTGAAGTTTTCTCTGATGTAACTCATTATTTTCTATTTCACATGCTTTTCTTTATGTATTGTCTACGATAAGATAATGTGCAGGATTTGTTATTGGCACCATGTGCTGGCTCGAGACAATATCTATGTTTTCTTCCAAGTTTGAAATGCAGAATTCAGATATAATCTGCTCTACATTTGAAATAATTTTCAGTTTATTCTTATTTTCCATTTTATAAGCTCAAAGGATCCACTAGCATGATTACCCTGCCTAGTCATATTTTGTCTTGGTTATTCATTTATCATCATCTTTACCTTTGACTCCATTTTTCCCAATGGTCCTTTTCCATGTCTCAACCAAAACAATTCAAAATCCATAAACAAACCCATGCTCTGCATAACTAGCCTAATATCTTATTCCAAAAAAAAACTATATTAGACAGAGAGATCCCTCTCTGAGTCTTGGAAGGCTAGATCCAAGACTCGAAGTGGTTTTGATGTTGCCTCTGTGATTGCCTCCACAGCCTTGGGAAAATTACATACTGATAAAAGAATGGCGACCATACTGGGGAATTTCCCCAGCAGTGCACTTCAAGATCCAGATATGATCACTAATGGTGGACAGTGACCAGACACAAGAAGGTTGAAATATTTCACCTAGCAACTCCAATCATCTCCATATAGTGTCGAATCAAAGACTCCACTGGAGGAAGAACCTAAAGCATGACCAAGCATCCTAGAAACATCAGGTACTCAAGCCCAGATTGCATTCAAGACATCTTTGGTTTTATATGTAATTATGTTCTATCTTATTCTAAGCCTGATCAAAAGTACATTGTTGAAGATTGCATTGACCACGTGCTAATTGATGAGCGTCAAGAGACCAAGCCCCAAATTGTAGATCATGTACATAATGATGCACCTGTAGAAATCCTAGTGAGACATAAGCCTCCTGCTTTATCTCCTACTATGGCTAAACCTCTGGATGGTTGTAAGCCTCTTGTTTCACCTCCTATACCTGCAAAAATCCTAGACAGATACAAGCCTCTACATTTGCCTCCTTTTCTCCATGACCTCCCTGTCAATTACATCAATAATTTGCCCAGGTTTGATGGAGAAAATGTGAAGATCATTGCTGAAAAGCATATTCAAAATCTTGGGGATTTTCTCGATCTGTTTGAGGTAGAAGATGACGATGTCTGCATCAGAATTTTTGCCCTATCATTGCAAGGTAAAGTCAAGAATTGGTTTAAGAATCTTCCAGATGAAAGCATTAGCAGTTTCCATCAGTTTGTAAAAATTTTCCTAGATCGATGGGTGATCATGAGAAATGTCTTTCTCATCCTAAAAGAACATGACCATTTGAAAAGACAGCCAGGGGAGACAGTACCTCAGTTTTCAGCAAGGTTCAATAAGATATATCATGCAATGCCCTCTGATATAAGACCACCCCCAGGATCATCTCACTTGCATTTCCCAGATGGCTTCGATCCTGAGATGGCATTCCAATTAAGAGAAAGGAACATTGCAACCCTAGAAGAAATGAAAAATGTCACAGTCGATGTGGAAGCTAACCTATTGGACAGGAAGGCAAAGTTAGAAGCATTGAGAAACGACAAAACAGAAAAGGAGCATGCGACATCCTCAGAAGCGAAGCTAGACATTCTGACGAACATTGTCCATGAAATGTTGCATAAGATTAGCAGGAAAGATGAACTTGTTTTTCAAAGGCCTCACGTACCATCAACTCTTGAAAGAACAAGAACAAATTTCCCCAAAAACTTAGCATCCCAACCACAGCATCCTAAACCACCAAAGGATTTCTTCATGTACTCAATTCACAATACAGCTAAAGAGGAAGTTCAAAATCAGGTGGTGGAAAAATCTTCGGAGATGATGTGCATGTTTTATGACATCCCCTACATAGATAATATGTTCAGATATGATCTTCAGAATGGTGACTATATGGTTGAGATCGAAGGTGATTGTTCAAAGAAGCCAGTATTATCTTCATGGGAAGAATAAGCCCAGTTATCACAGTGCATAGATGACAATCAGATTCTGTATACCCAACAAGTTTGCAAAGAGGATGATGCAGAAAATATTCCAAGAAATATAGAATGCCTGCCCCTGTGTTTTGCTTCACTGCTGAGAGAACATTACAAACAGGACATGAATAGAAAGAATCAGGAATGTTCTAATGCATCAATTGAGGAAAACAAGGAAGATACAGAAGTTGATCTAGAGGTGCAGCCCTTGAGCATTTTTTAAGGTCGAACCTCAGATGAAATCCTAAAGCATGAAATAGGTGATGAGATGATCCATTTTGATTCACTGCCTCTATGCTTTAATTCATTTCAAATTTTGAGAGGGAATCTTGGTCAGATTCTAGTTGAAAGTCACAGTGTGAGCCATGAAGTGCCAATAGAGCCAATGCCACCATTATCTAAAGCATTTTATGACCCGATAGTTGATATTTTGGATGATGTGTGTTTTCGAAGTCTGGTTTCACTTACTCCTAATGAATTAAAAAATTGTTATGATATGGATATGATCAAATAGTCTTCCCCACTGTCTAGTTTAGCAGAAATATCAGTGCAAAATACATCAGATGAAATGCAAACGCATCTTGAAATGTTTGAATACTGGAAGACCTCACGAGCAACACAAGGTCAGGAGATGGAATGGACTGGTCGCAAATGCCAAGAAACAACTCGGGTCTATTTGGACCCTATAGATATCTATATACAAAAAAAAATCATGAAAGGACCACAATACATTTGCAATAGTTTAATGGTTTTTCAGATTGATAAATTTTCATGTAAGGGAGATCAGGATAGAAATCCTTATCACATATCATTACCAAATCTACATCTGAGTTTGGTGAAAAACAGTGAAAGAGCCTAGGTTCCAGATCCAATTTTTGACTGGTTACGCTGGATATTCCATATTGATTAGGATCAAGCATTCTCAAGATTAGAATAGGGTGCATGTATATAAATAAGATCATCATATCAGTGTTTTTATCAGATTTACCATATGCAAATAAGCTTACTGGGCAAGTATGTGGTTTATTTTGTTTTTTGTTTTACTTCAAAGACTCAGACAAGGGCATAATGGATAATCAGCTGATTTCCAGTCACTAAGGTGTAGGACAGATCAAGGTACAGGTTGTGGGGTCAGCCCAATGGACAAGGCACTGATTTACGAATCCAGAGAACTGATATTATTGACACCTCCTCAGAAGCTGCCATCCCCAATTGGAGCCTATGTTAGTATCCTATAATGATAGGAGACCTGATGATTCAGATATGACTGGTGGGTCTCATGATGGAGTTCCTGGTTTGCTGGTCTTGTTGTCTCTTGAAATAAATTTTCCCAAATTATGGTCATTGGGTGATAGGATGGATCATTAGATGAAAGATTTTTGAGTTAAATGTCTTTAAGATGAGCCTTAGACTTATCTTTTCAAAAAGTGATGAGTCTGTACTTTTATTAGAAAAAACTCTAAAATTTCACTTTCGGCAGCTAAGGGCTATTTTTCAAATCATTATAAGTTGTCTCTTTCGGTAGCTAAAATGGCATGTGCGAGGTGATCTAAGTTGCCGAAAGCATAGAGTCAGCTAACTGCCAGACTCTCAAACCACCAACAACATACATCATCATCATCTCAAGTACTTCCGAAATTGACTGAAGTAAATCATGATACGATCTGGGCAAGTGATTATTTGTCGGATATGATTGTTTGGTGAGATCTATCTAACCCTAAGCTAATAAATCCGATCACCATAAGCTCGTATCATTCGTTTTACCCGATCTATCACATGGTGTCTGTCCTAATCGAATGATGCAATCATCATTATGATCTGATTTTCATTCTATAATTAAGGGTTTGCTATAAAAAACTGTCATCCAAAATTTTCCCCCATATTACGCATCCTTCCTCTGTTTGAGTTTCGTTTTTCCCTCTATCAGCGCCACTGTGTCTGCCCAAACCCGATTTTATCATATTGCAAGTATTGATTTTTTTTTTGCAGATGAAGAAGGGAGGAGCTCCGCTCAGGAAGGAGCTCAATGGCATAACATATCTAGAATCTCACCCTGAGATTTTTCAGATGTTCAGGGATGCATGCTACTACAAGTTTTGTTAAAAAATCCAAGTGTTTCATCAAGGTGTGGCTGAGGCATTTGCATTGACCTTTGATGGAGCCAAGGCCAGAGTTGGAACAATTGAGGTACAGGTTGATGAAGCAATCGTTGCAGTAGCAATAGAGATGCCTAGGACTGGTGAAAGATGGTTCAAGTCAACCACTACCAAAGACATTGAGTACAAGTCTTATCTCAAGCCTGAACACAAATGTATTACTTTGAAGAAAGACATCCCTAGATCCTACTTGGAAGAAAAGTGACAACACTTGCTCAAAGCCATCTAGGTATACATAACATGTGAAGGCAGATATGTGAAAGTAATGTTCTACCATTTCAAGCTCATGAACCATTTCACAAAAAAATGTCCTTTGAATCTGCCCTTCTACCTTCACAAAAGCTTGACAAAAATGACACACGAGGTCCAGGCCATACCTAGCAAGGTGAAGGGTATACTTTCTCATCACAGTCTTATCAAACTCATAATGCTTCAAGAATTGCAGAAGAGGGATAAGAGTTGGGAGTATCTTCTTTTTTGGGGTGAATTTGAACTAGAACCCCATCCCAAAGACAAAAAGAAAACTTCATCCACTAAGTCTTCAACACCACAGAACAGTAAAAGGAAAAGAATATCCATTTCCCCAGTAATTGTAGAGGAGCCAACTTCTTCTTCCAAGTCCAAGAAAGCCAAAAAGATGCTTGATTTCAGCCAAGCAACAGAAGGGCAAACTAGTGCCTCAGGTAAAAACGTTTTGAATCTTCCTTATTCAAATTCAAAGGAGGATTTACAGTCAGTAGAAGGAGAGGTTTCCTTAGCAAGTTGCTTTTGAAGAAGCACCTCTTTCACCAGAGTTTCCAGACCTAGAGATTCCTGAAGCATCAACACGCAAAGGAAAGAATTCAGCATCAAAGACTGAAAAGCTTAAAAAAGAAATAGCAGAGATGAAGTTGTTACAGAGGGTCATTAAATCCCAAAACCAGACTATAAGCAACACATCAGATGAGGTAAGAGATTGTTTTGAAAGGTTAGCTAAAATGCATGTAAAGGAATAGAAGAGGAATAAGAAATTGCTCAAGGAGAATCGTAGGTTGCTAAGAATGATTGGTGCATGTGGGAAGGTTGCTCTCATAATGGTAGTGAATTTTTGCATCTTCAATCATGCTTGCAAGTGGTTAATGTATCTAGAGATTTGTTCAACTTTTGTGTCATTTAATTGTGTGGGTTTTTATTATAGCTAGAGGGTTCTTATGCAATATTTCATTCTTGCTATGTTGGGTGCTATTCAAGGTGGTAGCTTTGGTGCACTATTCATGTTGCTTCGATTTTTTCCAGCCGAGTCAGGAATTATGGTGAAAGACAATGTCGAAAGTTGGGCATGTTGGAAGAGAAAATTGGGGATTTGTGCACACATTTGTACAGACTATGCAAATGCAATTCAGTGGGCTCTCATCCCAAGTCCTCGTTGTTATGGAATTCATAGTGAAATAGCATCAAAACATCCAACAACTCTAGGATGAATGCTCTGCATGGAGGACTCAAATAGAGAAACTTCATCTTTGACGAGATCATGGTTCATCCTCCAAGTCAAATAATGGCATTTTTGAAGTGGCCTCATCCCCAATAAAGGTACCACTAGAGTTGGATCTAAATGCTCCTACTCCAGACTCTAATCGAAGTTCCTCGAGTAGAAAGGGCCTCAACATATCTATATAGTTTATGCTATGGTTTTTCCCTCTTATCTTGGAGGCATTTTATAGAATTTATACAATTCATCACTTTGGGAAATATCCAATTTTAGAACTCTCTCCTTTGCAGCCTCTAGGCTTTTCTGTATCTAGGTTGAGCAATTCAAAAGCTCACTTTTTGAATTTTGGACATCTTGTATCATTTTGGCATGTTCACACGTAGTTTTAATTAACGAAATTTTCCCCTGTTACCATTAAAAAAATAACACTGAGAATAATTCTTTTATACTAACCTTCACTATGGGATATGTGATCATCATTTCATCTCGTTGTTATAACAAATTTTTCTTCATAATTTGTTTAAAATATAACTGAAATATTCAATTCAATCTAAAATTATGATTTTAACAATTGCAAATTGAAAATTTGACTAATTTCAAAGCTCAAATCTACCCAAATACTCAATACAAATTGATATTTCAACAATTCTTTATCTACCAAATTCCAAAATATATGAAACAATTTAAATACTCATATCAAATATCAAATACTAGCACCAATACCGAACCTTCGATTCAAAAACAAAAACACCGTAACTATTATAAAATATACACTAATTTATATTTTATATAACATATAATTAACATAAATACCAACTAC
>JASDQU010310262.1:81103-93290 GCA_032191745.1 Picea mariana
GTTGGAACTTTATTTCTAAGTGTGATCCATAAGAAGATTCTTGTCTTCTTAGGTGCCTTTATTTTCCATATTTTATTCCATCACACCTCCTCTTGACCAATAGTATTCATTAAAGTTTCATAACCTATATTTCCATTTTACATACCTATAACCTTATTTTTAGCCCACATCAAGGGATCATTTGAATCCCTTCTTCTTATATGTACTCTTTTCAACTCATTCAAATAGATTTGCCAACTATCCATTCATTCTCCACCCATGTTGATAGATTGTGCTAATTTTCAACCCTCTTGCCAAACATTTGTAGAACTATCCATTCATTCTCCACCCATGTTGATAGATTGTGATAATTTTCAACCCTCTTGCCAAACATTTGTAGCATTAGTATCCACAATCTCATGTAAAGTAAAAATATTTTTTTCATGAAAACCGTTTATTAGATTAGGACTTAGAATAATCTATTCACCACATCCCATAATTAGATCTAAGCCAATCCTTACATTCTTCTCATTTCCAACCTTCCATGTAAGAGAGTTTCCAATGATAAGAAAGGTCAATACCATGGCCTTCCGGTGATTTCAAACATTCTTAGTACTTTTCAAAGGTCCCTTATCCAGTCTAGTAAAGAAGCAAGCATTACAAGGAGAACACCTTGTAGTGGAGGTTTCTATTGAACCTCTCCGAAAAATGTATCCCTTCTATGTTTATAGCAGAGGTTGTTAGTGGAGATGGGTGATCGAAGGTTTTTGTAGAGGTTTTTACATTGGTGCACCAAAATCAGACAAATGCACCAGTACACTCATAAACACAACACCCTGGTGCTAAACTAATAAGGCACACCGATAATCGCTATTAATATATAATGCTAAAATATTTGTTTTTATTTATTACTAAAATGCATATCGGTGCTCCACGCTTAATTAAGAGTACCAGTACATGTATGAAGGACACACTGTATCAGGTTAGAACAATTGGTTATTAAAAAATCAATTAATTAAAAAAAAAACTTTACCAGTGTGCTGAAAAAACCCAACCGCCCTGGTGCATATACAATAGTGGCACACCAAACAACAATAACAGTAGGCTTAATAATAATATAGCCTCAATTTTTTTAACATATAGCCAAAAATCCAACCAACGCATTACTCATACTACCATGCACTAGTGTGTCTTAATGTATGGCGCACCACAATAGGGTAAAATAAATAAAGTATATCAGTGTGTTACGATACTACATAATGCACTAGTGTGTCTTAGTGTCGGGCGCATCGTGCTAGGGTAAAATAAAAAAGAATTTACCAAACCAAATTTCATTATCACATTTCCTTTTGTGCTTCCAACCACTCACATAAGCATCGGTTCTCACACTCCTATGACCACCCCGTTTGCAGTGCTCCATAGTGATATTTTCTTGGTTCGATAGCTTCACCGCTAGATTCCATTCATTTTCGAATTTTGGAAAACAGTGCACATTTTCATTTTTCTCTACAGGGAAACCATGCCTCATCGGGTGACAAGAAACCAGGTAAATTGTTTGTTACCTCCTTATTTTCAATTTCATCGGATTAAAATTTAAAAGTGGGCTTAAATATGACATTTTTTACATTTAAAAAAAAATGTACGCGGTGCGCTTCACGGGTTCAACTCGCCCCAGACTCGACGGTGCGTCCTGTGAATTTACAGGAAGCACCACTCACAGTGAGTCTAACAGGACACCATGTATCCAGTGCATTATAAAATACAATGCACCATTCAAAACTATGCACTAGAATGACAATTGTCCATTATCAGTGCCTCTCATCTTAGAAGAGGCACCATATTTGCAATAAACACACGAATGTCTTCTAGAGAATCAACCACACTGGTGCACCTCACTACACCACACCACATATTATTTCATCATCGACATCCCCTCCACCACCTGGTCCTCCACCATACCGATCGACATCCCCTCCACTAGATTCAATGACATCCCCTCCACCACCTAGTCCTCCTCCTCCTCCACCACATGTGTCACCAACTGCACCATCCATTGGTCCACCTCCACATGTGTCACCAGCTACACCATCCACTAATATTCCTCCTCCTCCTCCACCTCCACCTACACTATCTATTGATGTTGTTCACATTGTCATTGTTCACATCAAGTGCTATACTTGATCCTAGTGGAGAGATATATCAAACTCTACTTTCATCATTCTTATCTAACACAAGTATTGATAGACCCTCTACCTCTTGTAAGAGAGGCACTCATACCTCTGGCTCTGGTGGTGGACCTGGCTAGTAGTGGTACTTGACATGTATATCGATTATTGTATATTTGACTTGAGATGTATATATCACATGTTTATTGATATTGATGAGATCCATATTTGGCATGTATAATGATATTTATAATTGATATGTATATAACTCACGTATATTGTGTTTTTCATATCATGTTGATGATGTTGTTGTTTGATTTATAAAATGTATTATGAATATGCTAATGATTAATATTATTAATGATTTCTCTATTTTCAAATTAAATTTGAGATGTATCACTCATTTAAATTTAGAGTGTCCATATAATGTTTAACTTTAGTTTTATGAAATCGCTTAATTTGAATTGTGACTGCAAAAACTTATAACCATTAATATCATATAATGTTTAACTCTTCTTCAAGGTGAATTGTTTCTTGTCCAACAAGATACAATATGTTGATTAAACCTATTTACAAACAAAAATACATAAATATAATGAGTGAAATGATTATGATTTGAATAATTGTCTTTTTCATTTATCATAATAATAACATTATGATATAATTATTCACTAATAATGATGATGATGTAATGATAATGTTATTTTATTATTTTTTATTATTCGAATATTACAAGACAAAGTTATAATATAATTATTTACTAAAATCACAATTATAATGAGTTTTTATTGTTAAAGTTTCCAGAAGCATAATTGTTCATGCACATACTATGCATGCAAATGCTATGTTTGTATTTAACAATATTCAAGTAATCAGACCAACTATAAAGAGAACCAAAAAATGGCATAAGTGCTACCGATTGTTTGGGAGGAATGGATACATGTGAAAGGATAAACAACCCAAGATTTGAAACATCTATTTTAGACTTGGCAATCATATAACGATTACCACAAAAAGAGAATTTGATTCCAACATTGGGCACAAGCATGGAAGACGACCAAGCACCATATAAAGTGTGGTTGTAACAAGTTTGGTATTTACTTTGCATATGGATAGGAAGAGGGAAGTCATCGCTACCTTCCAATAGTTGAACCAAATTTGGTGTGTACTTGAACATTTTTCTCTCAACTCATACAAATTTTTGGATCTCCTAGTAGAGATGTTTTGAGTAGTATTGATATCATACTTTCGTTCACTAGAACTCTCCATTAACCCAATAAAAGGAGACAGGTTGTTCAATTTATGAAGAAACTTGGTTGATCTAGCTTCCAACTTTTCAAAAAAGGAGCATATGAAAGTGTTCCTACATGTATTTTATATATCACCTATTGGATTCCTGACCGCAATGGGAGGTATTAGACCATCAACTTTGGGTAGTCTATCATTAATATAATGGGACAATGTGACACATCAAGGGTTCTCCTTCAACCCTTTACATTTTGAACAACCATATACTACTCGAGTGTCATGAAACAGATCCAATTCACAGTGTAATACCATTGACCTAGGTTGGTTGTTGGAAGATGGTATGTTACAATTGGCAGGGTAAAGCAGATATCCATTTTCATCAAACATCCACTTGTGATAATTTTCTCCTAATAAGAGCTTGTGGAATTTTTGGACTGTTGGAATATCTTGTGCATCCGAACTTGATCTTGAATCATGATCCTATAAAATTACTTAAACAATTATTCAAATGTGCCAACATAAATAACATAAATTCAATCAAATAAATGAATTATGAATAAAATCTAGACTTACTGCAAACTACGAGGGAGAACTTGAAGAACTTGCAATGATATGGAATGAGCTAGAATTTGAAGAATTGGCCATTTTATATTATAACCTTTTGTTTTCCTGCGTTTGAGACAAAACCATCATCAATACATGAATAAATTCTTAAAACAAAGATTGGGAAGCATAGAACAATCTAACTTCAAAAAGAATTTTGAATGGCTTTTAAAAGTTATCGATGTGCTTAATTATTTTTTGACGCAGTGGTGCATTTGTATATACAAAACATATCGGTGCGCCAAATTATGAGAGGCATCGAAGAGAAACCTTCTTTTTTTCCTCCGCAAAAGAAAACCTCCACAAAATTTTAATTGCAAAGGTTTGCATTTGTATTTTGTCAATTAAATTGTTTGTCTGTGTGTTTTTATGTAAAAGCACACTGATGCGCTTTAAACTATATAGTGCACTGAAAAAGAAAGTAAAAAAAAAACAGTGCGTACATTTATTATTAATGCATCGAAATATACAATGAAAAAATGAGCGAGAATTTATTTTTTCTAGATGTATGTGTTTATAAATGAAAACCCTAATCCTTTTTTTATGCCAAAATTTAGAGGGGAGATTTGTGCAATAGAGATTTACCAGCAAAGACTTTGGAGTGGGTAGATTTTTTTCAAGAGCCAAATTTGTAAGGGATCACCCTAGGTCACATACAAATCTGCAGAGGAGAAATTTCAGGGATGTGATTTCATTCTATTGATCATCTCAATTTTTCCCCTTGATTCAAACAATTTTTAGTGCATTCTCAAAAACATAAAACGGTTTCATAGTTTCCTTGGTTATTGGAAGCCTTAACTTTCTTGTTGTTTCTCTTGGTTTTCTTCTCTATATTTCACAAGGACATTTTTTTTATTAAGCAACAGATTTTTATAGGGTTTAGGGGCGTTTGGTATCCATTGCATTGGATTCCAAACCCTATCGTTGTTAGTTTTCTTTAAAAAAATGCTTTCACGATTAGCGGTGTGCACTATACAGGAATAGTGCTTCGGTGAGCATGTTCATGTCAGCAACACCATTGAGTTTAAAATGTAAATAACATAGTTTTTAATACTGGAAGAATTGTGTTTTAAATTTGTTCATAGGTTTGGTGTTGCGCAATAAACAATAATGAGTAACCAATGCCTCTATTAATTTATAGAGCATCGCACGAATATATAAAATTGTAAGAAAAACAATTTTGATCTCATAATAGCACAGTAGTCATATACTGGTGTGTATACATATGTTTAACACACCGATGTGTATTGTTTTATTATACACACCGAAATCTTATTTTGTAAAAAGTATTTCAGATTTTTTATATCTAATGATTCATGTTTTTTTTTAATAGAAGATGGTTGATAGAAATTCAAGGAAAATAACTTATTGCAATGAGTGTGATGGTAGCTCATCTCATCCCAACAATAGAACAAGGAAAGTTCTTTAAGTTTTATTAAAAAATTAATACATTTCAATTATCTATAGGTTTAAATTAATGATGTGTATTGGTTAAAGTTGTTAGAATATAATGGATGTGCTCATTTTACCATTGACAATATCGCTATTGTCACCCAACCATAGGCCGAAGCCACCCTCCAAGCACCTTAACCTTGACAGAGAATCACTATGGAAGCAAACCCTAGGCTAGATAGCCAAAACAAGGGTAGCGCTCCTTTCCCCAAGGATAGCGCACCAACAAGAGTTGATCAGATAGTCCAAACCTTAACCAAGAGATAGTCCAAGCCAAACATGATTTGCTAGCTGCAGCAACTGCAATGGCAACTCTCCTTTAAACATGCGCACAAAACTGGGCACTGCAGTGCGCACAAGTGTTTCTCTGCAATTCTGAGACTGCTTGCCAGAATGAAGATTGGCCTCCTGTATTTATACTAATTCTGGCTAACTGTCTAGGCCGACTTCTCATTCTGGATACCTATTTACTCATTATATATTATTTCTTCTTGTCGGCTTCTTCGCTTGGAGGCTAATAACCTAATACAAATTATCCTCTTGAGATGAATTGTCTTCTAAGGTTATTAGCCAACTCATTAGGGTTTCTTCTTGCTTCCCGAAATATTCTATTCTCGTTAGGTTTACATGTAGAGGTAAATACCTCCTGTAGACACCATAATATAAACACTCCCTCCTAGCTAGGGAGGTATTGAAGATAATGGTCTTGAGCAAAAACATACCATTTACCCAGTAGCATCAACATAGTCGTCCTCAACTACATCATCTTTCAAAACTATACTCCATCTGAGTAATCAGACATGATGTTGGATAAGTCAATCACTCCATAGAGTGACACAAGAACCATTCTTCTAATCCGGACATAAGTCCTAGAAGAATAAATGTCCTGGACCACTTTCTGTCTGGGAAATCTCTGTCCATTGATCATCCATCTAGTTGATAATCATTTCCAACACCGATGATAGTCTTCAAGGAAATTGGAACAATATCATTCAATAGAACACAATTGTGTTTATCCATAGTAGTACACAACTACAATCCAATGGTACACTACCACACCAAGTAGCACACAGGTACTTGATTAGTGACGTATAGTCACAAACAGTGGAACACATCCACCACAGTAGTATACATCTACTGTATAGAGACATACAGTCTTCATAACAATCATCTGATATCAACCTGCACAAAAACAATGTTATGATATAAACTGAATCATCTGGGCCATTCTCCCACTCACATCTGTGAGATCTTGGAAAATCATATGCCCTTAGAAGGTCAAACATCAATCATGAGCTATCTGGACTATTCGTATCAAGCAAGGAAGAATAATTGTCCTAATTTTTTAGCCTGAACCATTCACCACCCTGGGCCATTCCTCTGACACTAAACAAAGTGTAACCTGGAGAGAATGAGTTTGCCCTAAGGAAAGTTTGTCCCTGATTGTTGAACCTGGATCATTCCCCACCCTGGGCCATTCTTCCGACACTAAACAAAGTGCAACATGGAGAGAATGAATCCACCCTAAGGAATGACTATCCGGACCATTTCCAAAGGAAATGATTGTCCTACACCAACCTCCAAAATGAACCATTCACCATGTTAACCACAATGGGAAATTGTTGTTCGGTGAGGCGGGTCAGTCTTCTTGAGTAAACCTCAAGAAGAGAGATTTCCCTAGACCACTTCCCATGTTAACCACAATAAGAATTAATTGTCTATGGTACATCAACAATCTGGACCATTTTCCAAACTGAAAAATGTCTGTTCGTCAGAAATCTCAATCCACTTTTCGAACTGGAAAGAATCTACTCATCTTGGACCATTTTTCGAACTGAAAAATGATTGTCCATCAATCAATAATACATCAGTGCTCCCTCCCAACCTAGGACTCATCTCTTCCTTTTTCAATAAGGAATTCATCTTCACGAGCTCCAGCTTGAGTACGCAAACTCTTTCATCTTGGACAGAAACTTTACCAAAATGTTTGTTTATCTGCTCATCTGTGGAGATATGTATTGGAGAACCACTTTATCCTTTCTGGACTTCATCATGGATAATGTAATGCTTGATTTCAAATGTACTTTGGTCTGGAACACTGGTTTTCTTTGAAGGGTTCATGTAGCTCTGATCAATAAAGTATATCATTGTTGGAAAACTGGAACATGTCCATGTGGCACTTCTTCTGTCATCATGAGATCTTTGTCATGGATTGGAAAGCCATCATCCTGATCTTCTCAGTAATCATTCTAATACAATATCTTTGTTTATAGAAAATCTTCACCACGCTTCTGATGTGCATTGGAGGTTCTCCACCAAGTTATCTTCTTTCATCTACATACAAGGGTCTCTTTCTGGTATGCTTCAAAGTCTTGAGGTTGCTCTTCATACGCTATTTGTTCAATTTCTCTAGAGAACATCCTTTGCATTCATCTGATGTCAATTGCGGACGATATAATGGCTCATGTAGAGGTATGTCTGGTTTACAAGCAATCATCATAGTCTTCTCCCTCCATCTAGGAGAACCTCTAGTTCTAGATCTCGCAATGCTTACATTCATAAGTCTTTCATACATTGTTCTTCATCACAACTTTCAGTTCCTCTGCTTGATTGATTTTAGTGAGTTCATATCAGGCTGGTAATCTTGTGATTCTCGGTACAATGACTGGTTGTTCTGGCTCTTCTTTCTTTCTTGGAATATTCATGTTCTTCCTTATGTTTCTCTTTAATTCTTGGGTCCATGGAGTTTTCTATATATTCCATACTCTGAAGATTCCAACTTCTTCCTTTCATCATAGGATCATGGATGTGGATGGAAAACCAGGGATAATTTAAGGCTTCTCTTCGAAGAAGCCTTCTTCTATGGTCAAACTGAACACGTATTGCTTTTCATGTTTGCTACCATGGATATATACTTCATCATCTTCAATGGATCATAGGATTAGCTCCCTCCTAATCCTTGCTTTATGTATGAATGCATTCTCTTCTTTTTGGTGATATATAATTGGCTCCCTCCATCTAGGAGAGTCCACGCTTCCGTCTGCATCCTTATTCCCTTCTGCAAAGTGTTATAAGTCTTTCTCCAATTTCCTCTTGATTGTTGACCTCTTTTTGCTTCTTCCAAGTCTCTTCAGGATTGATTCTAATTTCGTCTTATCTTGTAATAGCTTCCACATGATTTGTTTGATGTATTTCATCCTTTCATGTGTATTATCTGACTTGTATAATGATAGCAATCCTTATCTTGTTTTTCTTCCATAAGTATAGTTATTCTTGGAACATATTATCTTCTAAGAGATAGATATAAAGGATATGCAAACAAGATATGTACAAGAATTAAGCAGAGTATTGTTACCTTCAGAAGAAGAAGTCTCTTTCATCCTACTTAGTCTTCTTTGTAGGTTCCTTTTCTTCAGCAACTGATGCTTCATGTTTCTCCTTCCTTTTCTTCAGCAACTGATGTTGTTAGTATCCTATAATGATAGGAGACCTGATGATTCAGATATGATTGGTAGGTCTCATGATGGAGTTCTGGGTTTGTTGGTCTTGTTGTCTCTTGAAATAAATTTTCCCAAATTATGGTCATTAGGTGATAGGATGGATCATTAGATGAAATATTTTTGAGTTAAATGTCTTTAAGATGAGCTTTAGACTTACCTTTTCAAAAAGTGATGAGTCTGTACTTTTATTAGAAAAAACTCTAAAATTTCACTTTCGACAGCTAAGGGCTATTTTTCAAATCATTCTAAGCTGTCAAAAGCTATCACTTTTGGTAGATAAAACGACATGTGCAAGGTGCTCTAAGTTGTCGAAAGCATAGATTCAGCTAACGGTCAGACTGTCTTGTCAGACTCTCAAACCACCAACAACACACAGCATCATCATCTCAAGTTCTGTCGAAATTGACTGAAGTGAATCATGATACGATCTGGGAAAGTGATTATCTATTTGATATGATTATTTGGTGAGATCTATTTAACCCTAAGCTAATAAATCCGATCACCATAAGCTCGTATCATTCGTTTTACCCGATCTATCACATGGTGTCTATCCTGATCGAATGATGTAGACATCATTATGATCTGATTTTCATTCTATAATTAAGGGTTTGTTATTAAAAACTGTCATCCAAATTTTTCCCCCATATTACGCATCGTTCCTCTGTTTGAGTTTCATTTTTCCCTCTATCAGTGCCACTGTGTCTACCCAAACCCAATTTTATCATATTGCAAGTATAGATTTTTGTTTTGCAGATGAATAAGGGAGGAGCTCCGCTCAGGAAGGAGCTCAATGACATAACATATCTGGAATCTCACCCTGATATTTTCCAGATGTTCGGGGATGCATGCAGCTACAGGTTTTGTGAAAAACTCCAAGGGTTTCATGAAGGTGTGGCTGAGGAATTTGCATTGACCTTTGATGGAGCCAAGGCCAGAGTTGGAACAATTGAGGTACAGGTTGATGAAGTAATCGTTGTAGTAGAAACAGAGATGCCTAGGACTGGTGAAAGATGGTTCAAGTCAACCACTACCAAAGACATTAAGTTTAGGTCTTATCTCAATCCTGAACACAAATGTATTACTTTGAAGAAAGACATGCCTAGATCCTACTTGAAAGAAAAGTGGAAACACTTGCTCAAAGCAATCCAGGTATACATAACATGTGAAGGCAGATATGGTAGAGTAATGTTCTACCATTTCAAGCTCATGAACCATTTCACAGGAAGATGTCCTTTGAATCTTCCCTTCTACCTTCATAGAAGCTTGACAAAAATGACACACTAGTCCAGGCCATGCCTAGCAAGGTGCAGGGTAGACTTTCTCATCACGGTCTTATCAAACTTATAATGCTTCAAGAATTGCAGAAGAGGGATAAGAGTTGGGAGTATCTTCTTTTTTGGGGTGAATTTGAACCAGAACCCCATCCCAAAGACAAAAAGAAAAATTCATCCACTAAGTCTTCAACACCACAGAGCAGTAAAAGGAAAAGATGAGCCATTTCCCCGGTAATTGCAGAGGAGCCAACTTCTTCTTCCAAGTCCAAGAAATCCAAAAAGATGCTTGATTTCAGCTAAGCAACAGAAGGGAAAACTAGTGCCTCTAGTAAAAATGTTTTGAATCTTCCTTATTCAGATTCAGAGGAGGATTTACAGTTAGTAGAAGGAGAGGTTCATGAGCAAGCTGATTTTGAAGAAGCACCTCTTTCACCAGAGTTTCCAGACCTGGAGATTCCTGAAGCATCAACAAGCAAAGGAAAGAAGTCAGCATCAAATATTGAAAATCTTAAAAAAGAAATATCAGAGATGAAGTTGCTTGAGAGGGTCGTTACATCCCAAAACCAGACTATAAGCAACACATTAGATGAGGTAAGAGATTGTTTTGAAAGGTTAGCTAAAATGCATGTAAAGGAACATAAGAGGAATAAGAAATTGCTCAAGGAGAATCGTAGGTTGCTTAAAATGGTTAGAGGTTTAAGGATCAAACTAAGGCATAAAAATCCTAAGCCAAAAGCACATCCTAATTTAAAATCTCTAGCAGAAGTTGCTGAGAACCTAAATAAGGATTCTAAAGAGTAGGTAGATCGAAGAAAATCCATTTTTGAAGTTTTGAAAGGTTGTGGAAAACTCGGGATTTTCAGTAGCTTATTCATTCTCCTCAAAGCATTGTTATTTGTCGAAAGCTTTGTTTTCGGCAGCTAATCCTACTCTATTTTTTACCTGTAAGCCACCGAAAACGTAGAAACTGGCAGAATGCTCATCTTTTTGCTCAGATCGGAGATTTTTGTTTCCAGATCGTCTGGGAGGGGTTCCAAATGAAATATAAAGATTAAAAGGATATAGATCATCATTCATTTCCAGTTTTTGAGGCAGATACTAAGGCAAGAAGGTTAAGTGGCTTTTCAATTTTTGGTAAACAAAAACTGCTTATTTGTCAAAACAAGATTTCGAAATGCCTTGTCATCACTTGGAAAGTTATTGAAGATTAGATAGTGCTAAATGCTATTGAATATTGTTGAAGATCTAGTTGATAATGGTTGACCCTTAAATCAGGACTAGATTTGATATATCATACTAGTTTTGATTTTATTCTATTTTAAGTATTTCAGATCCATTTTTATAGGATCTTGAACTGTTGAATAAAGGCTATAAAGCCTACAACTTTTATGAAAGAGGGGGTTGGGAATTGTGATGATTAAAATGTAAAAATGCTCATAGGTTGTAAATGACTTTATGAAGGAATACAAAGGCACTAAATTTCCAGATTCATGTGTTGTGTTTTAGTGGTGAAGTTTTCTCTGATGTAACTCATTATTTTCTATTTCACATGCTTTTCTTTCTGTATTGTCTACGATAAGATAATGTGCAGGATTTGTTATTGACACCCTGTGCTGGCTCGAGAAAATATCTATGTTTTCTTCCAAGTTTGAAATGCAGAATTCAGATATAATCTGCTCTACATTTGAAATCATTTTCAATTTATTCTTATTTTCCATTTTATAAGCTCAAAGGATCCACTAGTATGATTACCCTGCCTAGTCATATTTTGTCTTGGTTATTCATTTATCATCATCTTTACCTTTGACTCCATTTTTCCCAATGGTCCTTTTCCATGTCTCAACCAAAACAATTCAAAATTCATAAACAAACCCATGTTTTGCATAACTAGCGTAATATCTTATTCCCCAAAAAAACTATATTAGACAGACAGATCCCTCTGTAATGTCCCCCACCTCTTAGAGAG
>JASDQU010310262.1:102554-125428 GCA_032191745.1 Picea mariana
TATATAGTCTATTAAAGGACCATGTAGAAGTGTTAAGGATAGTGTTGGAAAGATGTAGGCAGTGTCAGATATCGTTGAATATAAAGAAATGCATATTTGGGACACCTTTTGGAATACTGTTGGGACATATAGTCTGTAAGCAAGGGTTACTGGTGGATCTTGCTAATATTGGAGTCATTGTCAACTTACCACCACCAAAATCAGTGTGCCAGTTGAGAGCAACATTGGGACATACATGCTATTATAGGAAATTCATAAAGGGATATGCACATATTACTACGCTAATGGATAAATTGTTGAATAAGGATACCATATTTCAGTGGAATGAAGGCTATCAACAAGGGTTGGACACTAAAAATAAAATATGGTCACAACACCTATCCTAGTATTCACGGACTGGGAAAAAACATTTCATGTGCATGTAGATGCATCAACCATAGCACTTGGAGAATTTTTGGCACAACCAAGAGTAGGGGATCTAGACCATCCAATATCCTTTGCAAGAAGAAAATTGTCAAAATCAGAGAAGAATTACAACACCATCGAAAGAGAAGGCTTAGCCATGCTATATGCACTTCATAAGTTCAGGCACTATTTGATGGGAAAACATTTTAAGATGTTCACAGATAATTCTTCCCTAAAATATTTAGTCAACAAGACAATGTTGTGGGGAAGGATCTATAGATGGATATTGTTATTTCAATAATTTGATTTTGAAGTGATAGTCAAACCAGTGAAGCTAAATGTAGGACCAGACAACTTGTCAAGGGTCACTAATGGAGAGGGACCTACCAACTTGGAAGACAACTTCCCTGATGCGCAGTTGTTTTTAGTACAAATAGCTGATGAATATTTTGTTGATATTATTGAATACTTAAGTACATGGATTGTGCCACAAGAATTTAGCACTGTGCAGAAGAAAAATCTGGTAGTCGAAGCTACAAACTATCAATTGATTGCAAGAAACTTATATAAAATGGGTGCAGACAACATTTTGAGGTGTGTACTAGAACATGAAAGGCCTAGAATTTTGGTAGAAACTCACGAGGGAAGGTATTGTGCACATAACTATGGTGGAGAATAATTCACATAGATGTTAAGGAATATTGCCAGTAATGTGATGTCTTTTAGAGGGTTGGAAAACCCAACAGAAGGGATGAGATGCCCCTGAGACCACAAGTAACTCTGCAAGTATTTGAAAAATGGGCAATAGACTTTGTTGGGCCAATCCATCCACCACCAAAAAGGTCAGGAGAAAGATACATCATTACTACAACAAAATACTTAACAAGATGGGCAGAAGCAACACCAGTCAAAGACTGCAACATAGAGACATCAACACACTTCTTGTTTGAGCAAGTGATCACCAGATTTGGATGTCCAAGAATTTTGATGAGTGACCAAGGTAATCACTTCATCAACAACACTATCAGGGCTTTGACTAAGGAGTTTGAAGTCTATCACCAGAAGTGTACACCTTACCATGCTTAGGTAAATGGAACAATATAAGCCTTCAATAAGATCTTGGAGAATGCTCTGGAAAATATCTGTAATGTCAACATGGATGATTGGGATTTGAAAATACTAGCAGTACTATGGGCATACAGTACTACATGGAAGAAGTTGACAGGGAAGACACCATTCAGGTTGGTGTATGGGTAGGAAGCAATAGTACCATTAGAATTTCTGGTACCCAGTCTATGCATAGCAACAATTACCAACATGACAGAAAGAGGCGCAGTAAAGGAAAGGATAAATGAACTAATGGATATGGAAGAGGATATGATTATGGTAGGATTTCATCAAGAAGTACAGAAAGCAAGAGACAAAGAATGGCATGATAGACATATCAAGTGAAAGAGTTTCAAGGAAGGATACCTAGTCTTGCTCTATGGCAGTAAAAATTTTCAACATCTTGGTAAGTTTAGAATGCATTGGTTAGGGCCCTATGAAGTAAATATTGCCACAGATTGGGGATCTGTACAACTAAAGGATATGGAAGGAACAAAACTGAAGGGAATGATCAACAAGAGTCGATTGAAACTATACAGGGATAGTCGACCTCCTAACAATTAAAAGTTACAACGCACTAAGAAAGACATGTACATAATGTAATATAGTAGAAGCTAGGATAGAAAAATGACAAAAAGAAATAAAAAGAAGAAAAAAAAGGAAAAAGAAATACAAAAATAGAAAAGAAAGAAAATACAAAAATTACCGAGGAATATTGTGCACAGAAAAAGTAGACTCAGCGTGACAAAAGGGAAAAATGTCTACGCGTAGTAGCTGGGTAACATAAAGCAAAACACTACACACTAACGAAAAAATCACAGCGGAAATGCACGACACACTTAAAAAGTTCATTGCACGGGAAAAAGGACAAACGATCAGAAAAGAGAAAAATGACAGTTACGATAAAAAGGCACCAACTGGTGGCATTTATGAAATTAAATGGAACGTACTCGTAAATATTTATTTCATTAATCGAAGCCAGGGAAGCTTCTTTGAGAAGCTTCATGACATTTATGGAACCTTCTATATAAATAGGCAACACATACATATTAAAACTTGTTTTGAAATTCCAAACTTGCAACGATAGAGAGCACGCAAAGCCAAAGCAAATATACGACTCCACAGTGCGAACTAGTGGAAGCCCATTCGACGAAAAACGAGCAATACCCACGATGGCACCACCAAATATTGGTGCGTTGATCCAAACAACGAGGAAAACCCGTAGCATCATCAGGGCACCACATGAAACCCCGGAGGCCGGGAAAGAAATGGCTCACAAAGAGGGAGTAGTTGACGTGGACACAATTCCCTCCCTGCACATCGAGCCAACAATCCCTCCACCGGCGGTGGAAGAAGCACAAGATCAAATAATGACTGCCATGGAAGTTGATAGTGTGCAAGGCCACCAAAAAAGTGACATAGGAAACCTACAACAACTTGTGAGGGCCGAATCCCGAAGAATAAATGGCGAAGCCAATGTGCACATAGAGGTTGTGGCACCAAGACTACAACTTGAAGCAGGGTCTGTGCAACAACAGGAAGGTTTGGTCAAAGACCTAGCCGGGTAACCAGACTCTTGCGCAAAGCATAGGCAAGTAGAGGTTGGGACCTCTAGCGCGTCGATCATAAGAAAGGGAAAATAGCCCATGGCGCGGTCCCCACGCAAGCATCCCAATGCAATCATCGTACTAGCGTGCATTCTAGAGGTAGTGCAGACCACGCCAACACTTTTGGGTTGCATGGAAAAGTTGAAGTATTTGGACCACGATGTGGCCAACACTGGAAAATTCCCAGAATTTGTGCAACAAGTATACATGGATAACATAGGCATAGGACTCTTCAACGACCCTATACTGCAACTGAAACCATGGGCAATTGACTTGGCCAACACAAGTATCCTCAACTTGGTGGAAATTCCCAATTTTGGAAGGGGGAAGGAGGTAAACAATTGCGTCAAGAGGTTAATGGAGGTCCTCCACTGAGGCTTCTTATGGATGGAGGAACCCATCTCAATCAACGTTGAGTTGATTTCCTTCATCACAGGTCTATCGGCCAAAGGCGAGAGTCCTGCGTAGTACCTAGATGACAAGACAAAGGAGAAAGTTATTGTCGATGAGATGAATAAAACATACAACATAGAGAGAGGCTCATGTGACGTAATCATAAAAATAATCGGCAACCTAGCCACAACAATGGCCACAAAGCTTATGGATTGCAATTTGCTAAGAAAATGCCACAAGGAGGAAGTCCTTGTAGGGGTTGTCATAGTTGCAACACAGTGCACCAATGGCACCATGGTCAATTGGGCCCCTTATCTATTGAACTTGTTCCTCGATGACTGCAAAGATGACAAGACTTGGGGACAAACTTAACTATAGCACAAGCGAGAACTTCCAAGTCACATCCAACATGCTTCAAATGGATGAGACCCTAACACAAACACCATTGAAGGATTTGACGCAAGTAGAGTTGGTAATGGCAAGGATACCAACCAAGGCATTGTACAAGCTTCAAGTCAGTGTTTCGCAGGAGGCACGGTCGTGCCCAAGAACACATGCAGCAGAATTGCAGCATACGAAGAATGGAAAGGAAGCCTTGGAACTAGTAGTCAAGTAGGTCAATATTGAAACCAAAGAGGAAAAAGAATGTGCAAACAAAATGGAATAGGGTCTGATGGCGATGTATAATCGCATCCCTAATAGCACACAAATAGAGAACAAAAGCACAGAGGATAAGCTCAATCTCATTGCACAAACCATCGATCAATATAGGAAAGAGATTGAGGAGCTAAAGGAAAAACTAAAACCCACGATTCCTCCAGAGGTGAGAGAACAAAAGAAACAAAAAGATACATTCCAACTAGGTGAGATGGAGAAACAAGTTAGCGCAATAAAAAAATGGTTTGACCGAGAAACGAAGCTCTGGAAAATGCTTGAGGAGGACGAGCAGGTCCAACAGTGGGACAAGGAAGAAGAAAGAGTAAGCACATCCATCCACGATCTCAAGCAGAGGCAAAAGACAATGAGTATCACAGAATGCCTGCAATGTACTCAAGATTTGAAGAAGTTGCAATCCCAGTTGAAAGCAGCACAGATGCAGAAACAAGAGAGACAAGTAGAAGTGGAACCACTCTAGGAAAAAGCCACACAGATGATATCACAACTGGAGGAGGAGGATAAGAGCCTTGCTCATGCACACACAGAGCATGCAACAATGATCCATGAGGAGATCACAATGCAGTTGGTGGAGGCAATGACAAGAAAAGCAGTGTAGGTCCAGGAAAGAGGAAGGGAACTTGCAGACAAGTTCCACATCTTAGTAGAGGTTGTTCAAGGAGCATGCACTATCTAGGTGGCTTGGGACAAGCCACATGTTAGTGTTGGGGGCATGTTGGGCGAAGGCCTAGTTTGAGGAAATACCTATTTTTGGAGGATAAAACAAAGTTTTGGAGAAGAACAACTGGTAGGAAAAGAAACACGTGCAAGGGAAAGTCACATGCAAGGGAGGAAATCATGCAAGGAGCGTAGGAAGGAAAAACTAACCATGTTAGGGTTAGGTTTTTGGCAAGAGTTTGTAACGACTAATAAGCTTGTAAAACATTATAAATAAGAACCTAGGTGGTCTAGGTCGGGGGGTTTTTTGGCAGTTATTTCTATCGATTAGAGAGTATCGTTGTTCAGAGTGTGGTTGTCTGTTAGTAGTTGTTTGAGTCTTGTGATACAATTTTGTAAGTTTTTGAGTTATAGGAGAGTAAAGTAGTGAGATATTGAGGGTTCAATCATAGGCTAAGGAGCTTGGTGTGATCTAGTCCGCCTCATAGAGGTTATGGAACCTTGTTCACAATTGTATGATCGAAATTGTAGTGCACACAACGCCATTAATCGCATCAAGCATAATAAAGAGCTTAAGAAGCTAGATCTTTGTGGATGTAGCTCGGGAGGGGGTGAGCCACAATAAACCTTGTGTCATGGGATATGATGGAATGTTTGTTTACTTTCTGTTAATGGTTGATCATCTTTAATGCATGTTAATGATTGGTTTACACATATGTGGTTAGCTAGATCTATATGATTGCATGCAAGAGCTTAACAGATGAATGGATATTAATAGTAATAGATTGAGTAAATTGTTTAAGGCTTGAGAAAGATCATTTACAATCCTAGATCCCCACTCTTTCCTAGGCTACAAGCACTTGATATTTTCACCCACCCATAGAACTATATTGGGTGAGACTGCGTAGTACATTCTGTGTGCAACATTTCCTTTTGGTTTACCAGGAGAGCCGATAGTTTTAGAGGGTTTTGTTGTAAACCTGTTCATATATGAAACTGGGTCAGCCAAGAAGTGGATACAAAGAGTAATAACCAACAAGTAGGCACCATCATTCTCCAAGGCATTCCACCAGAAGAACTCATGCAAGTTCAAGTCCAGGGAGTAGCCCAAGTATGTCTCTTGTTTGGAGGAAAAGGAGAAGACCTGAGGCAAACATCCTGCAGGGTGAACTCATGAAGATTAAGCCACCAAATTTCAATGGTGAGCACAATAAAGGAGAAGATATTGATGCCTAGATATTGGAAACCAAGAAATATTTCTAGCTACATGATTACCCATCCCAGGTAGAATCTAGAATTTCCACCTACCACTTGCAAGGAAATGAATCCATGTAGTGGGATCAACTTAAGCAAGCCAAGAACCTTGTTGAGAAAAGAATCTCATGGAGGCATTTCAAGGGATATTTCCAAGAGAAATAATTTTTTGAGTATTAATATGAAAGAAAGATGAAAGAGTTATTTGAACTCAAGTTTGGAACCATGACAATGGAGGAATATGATAAGCAGTTCTTTGAATTGTTGAAGTATGTTGACTTCATCAAGGATGAGAGTCAAAATCCAAAGGTTTCTAAGTGGGTTACCTTATTTCTATAGTGATAAGATTCAATATGATAACCCCAAAACCTTGGAGGAAACCATAAGGAGAGCAAGACATATGTATGAGCAAAGCAAAGGAAGACCAGTGTTCCAAAAAGCTTGGAATGACAAGATGAAGTATAAGAAGGATCAAAGGCAGAAGGGTTTTAAGCCACCCTTTTTTAGGAATAATTCTCAAGAAAATCAACAAGGTCAAGTCACCCAAAATGAACACAAGACTGTAGATTCATTTGGAAAAAGGCCAAGGCAACAACCGATGCAATGTTGGGGATGTGGGGGAAATCATCTATATAGGGATTTCCCTCACAAAGGAGAAATAATGAGGACTTTCCACAACATTCAGGAGGATAAAACAATGTAATACATGGACAGGATCATGCCAAGGATTTATGCATCCTTGGATGAAAAGCAAGCTAAATATCAATCTCCCATGATTGAAGTGGAAGGTAAGATCAATAATGATCCCATAAAATTTTTAATTGATTATGGAGCTAGCCATAGTTATGTTAGAATATAATGGATCTGCTCATTTTACCATTGAAAATATCGCTATTGTCACCCAACCATAGGCCGAAGCCACCCTCCTAGCACCTTAACCTTGACAGAGAATCACTCTGGAAGAAAACCCTAGGCTAGATATCCAAACAAAGGGTAGCACTCCTTTCCCCAAGGATAGTGCACCAACAAGAGCTGATTAGATAGTCCAAACCCTAACCAAGAGATAGTCCAAGCCAAACTTGATCTTCTAGCTGTAGCAACTGCAATGACAACTCTCCTCCAAACTTGCGCACAAAACTAGGCACTGTAGTGTGCACAAGTGATGCTCTGGAATTCTGAGACTGCCTGCCAGAATGAATACTGGCCTCCTGTATTTATAGTAATTATGGCTAACTACCTGGGTTAACCTCTCACTATGGGTATCTGTCTGTTCAGTATATATTATTTCTTCTGGCTGACTTCTTCTCTTGTAGGCTAATAACCTAATACAAGTTATCTTCTTGAGCCGACATGCCTTCTAGGGTTATTAGCCAACTCATTAGCGTTTCTTCTTTCTTCCCGGAGTATTCTATTCTTGTCAGGTTTACATGTGGAGGTAAATACCTCCCACAACTACCATAATATCAACACTCCCTCCTAGCTAGGGAGGTATTATAGGTAATGGCCTTTAGCACAAAACATACCATTCACTCGGTAGCATCAACATAGTTGTATAGACTATCTCATGACTAGATCATGAGAACCATCATCACCATCAGTGTCATCAACTGCATCATCTCTCGGAACCATACTCTATTTGAGTAATCAGACATGATGCTCACTCCACAGAGTGACACAAGAACCATCCTTCTAATCTAGAAGAATAAATGTTCTGAACCATTTTTTGTCTAGGAAATCTCTGTTCATTGATAATCCATCTAGCTAATAATCATTTTCAACACTGTTGATAGTATTTAAGTCAATTGGAACAATATCATTCAATAGAACACAACTGTCTCTATCCATAGTAGTACACAACTACAATCTAGTGGTATACTACCACACCAAGTATCACACAGATACTTGATCAAACACCGAAACACATCCACCACAGTAGTATACATATACTATTTATAAACATACAGTCTTCATAAAAATCATCTGATATCAACCTGCACAAAAACAATGTTATGATATAAACTAAATCATCTGGGCCATTCTTCCACTCACATATGTGAGATCTCGGAAGAGTATCTGCCCTAAAAAATGTAATACATCAATGATGAACTATCTGGCCTATTCTTCTCAAGCAAGGAAGAATATCTGTCTTGATTTCTGAGCTTGGACCATTCCCCACCTTGGGCCATTCCCCCAACACTAAACAAAGTGTAAGCTAGAGAGAATGAATCTTCCCTAAGGAATGTTTGTCCCTGACTGCTGAACCTAGACCATTCCCCACCCTGGGCCATTCTTATAGAACTAAACAAAGTGCAACCTGGAGAGAATGAATCCTCCCTAAGGAATGACTGTCCGAACCATTTCCAAAAGAAATGACTGTCCTACACCAACCTCCAAAATGGACCATTCCCCATGTTAGCCATAATGGGAAATCGCTGTCTGGCGAGGCGGGCCAGTCTTCTTGAGTAACCCTCAAGAAGAGAGACTGCCCTAGACCACTTCCCACGTTAACCACAATGGGAAGTCACTGTCTATGGTACATCAACAATCTGGACCATTTTCTGAACTAAAAAATGTCTGTCCATCAGAAATCTCAATCCACTTTTCGAACTGGAAAGAATCTTCTCATCTTGGACCATTTTTTGAACTAAAAAATGATTGTCCATCAATCAATAATACATCAGTGCTCCCTCCCAACCTGGGAGTCATCTCTTCCTTTTTCAATAAGGAAGTCGTCTACACAAGCTCCAGCTTGAGTACGCAAACTCTTTCATCTTGGTCAAAAGCTTTACCAAAATGCCTGCTTATCTACTCATCTATGAGATATGTATTGGAGAACCACTTTCTCCTTTCTAGACTTCATCACAGATAATGTAATTCTTGATTTAAAATGTACTTCATTCTGGAACACTGGTTTTCTTTGAAGGGTTCATGTAGCTCTTATCAATAAAGTATATCATTGTTGGAAAACTGGAACATGTCCATGTGGCACTTCTTCTGTCATCATGAGATCTTTGTCATGGATTGGAAATCCATCATCCTAATCTTCTCAGTAATCATTCTGATACAATATCTCTGTTTATAGAAAATCTTCACCACACTTCTGTTGTGCATTGGAGGTTCTCCACCAAGTTATATTCTTTCATCTGCATATACGGGTCTCTTTCTGGTATGCTTCAAAGTCTTGAGGTTTCTCTTCATACACTCTTTGTTCAATTGCTCTGGAAAACAACCTTTGATTTCATCTAATGTCAATTGCAGACGATATAATGGATCATGTAGATGTATGTCTGGTTTACAATCAATCATCATAGTCTTCTCCCTCCATCTGGGAGAACCTCTAGTTCTAGATTTCGCAACGCTTACATTCATAAGTCTTTCATACACTATTCTTCATCACAACTTTCAGTTCCTCTGCTTGATTGATTTTAGTGAGTTCATATCAGGCTGGTAATCTTGTGATTCTCGATACAATGACTGGTTGTTCTGGCTCTTCTTTCTTTCTTGGAATCTTCATGTTCTTCCTTATGTTTCTCTTTAGCTCTTGGGTCCATGGAGTTTTCTATAGATTCCATGCTCTGAATATTCCAACTTCTTCCTTTCATCATAGGATCATGGATGTGGATGGAGAACCAGGGATACTTTAAGGCTTCTCTTCGAAGAAGTCTTCTTCTATGGTCGAATTGAACACGTATTACTTTTCATGTTTTCTACCATGGATATATACTTCATCATATTCAATGGATCATAGGATTAGCTCCCTCCTAATCCTTGCTTCATGTATGAATGCATGATCTTATTTTTGGTGATATATAATCAGCTCTCTCCATCCAGGAGAGTCCATTCTTCCATATTCCCTTCTATAAAGTGTTATAAGTCTTTCTCCAGNTGTATTTCATCCTTTCATGTGTATTATCTAACTTGTATAATGATATCAATCCTTATCTTGTTGTTCTTCCATAAGCATAGTTCTTCTTGGAACATATTATCTTCTAAGAGATAGATATACAAGATATGAAAACAAGATATGTACAAGAACTAAGAAGAGTATTGTTACCTTCAAAAGAAGAAGTCTCTTTCATCCTGCTTAGTCTTCTTTGTAGGTTCCTTTTCTTCGGAAACTGATGCTTCGTGTTTCTCCTTCCTTTTCTTTAGCTCAGGACAATGATTCTTGTAGTGACCATACTTTCGACAGTTGAAGCATTGTATTTCTAAAATATCTTTCTCTTGATTTGTCTTCCTCCTTGAACCAAACTTCCTTTTGTTCCTGAAATTCTTGAATCTTGATGTGAAGGCTTGATCATCGTACTTCTTTGGGATTTCCCTTTTGCACTGATCTTGGATTCTTCTTGAGCACAACAAGTCCAAAGTTCTTCAAATGTAGGATACTCCTTTCTTGTGTTCATGCTTGCGGAAAATGCATCCCAGGTCTTGGGAAGACCATTGAGTACTATGTTTACCAATACTTCTCTGAAATGATCTCTTCAATGGATTGTAGTTGATCTCTTAACTGGGAGATCCTCACAAAGTATGATGTTATGCTATCATCATCATTCATCTTCATGTCACAGAGCTCATTCTTTAGACTCATTATTTGTCCAATGTTTCTGACTGAGAAGAGGTTTGTTAGGGCATTGTACATCTTCTTCGATGAGTCAAGATGGGAGATGTAGGGTATCAAGTGGTATTTTATAGAGTCCACTATGATACTCATGGAATTGATGTCACCATATTTGAACTTCTCCATAACTACAATGTTCTGCGGTTCCTTCTCTTTTCCTTCTTAAAACTCCAGTTCCACAATATTTCCTTTCACGATATCCAACACTTTATTCTTGGAAAGGATGAGGTCATTCCTTGTCTTCCACGCTGTGAAGTTAGAAGCTCCATCTAACTTGTTTTTTGACTTCATAGAGTAGGTCATGGCTTCTTTGACTTGGTCAACCCTAGATTTGACCAAAAACTCAAACTTGATGTCTTGGCTTATTGAGAGTACTAGGAGATGCGCTAGGCTAGGGTGCACTGATCTATCCAGAAATTAGGTCAATCCCTTCACTTAAGGTGCCTCAATGAGAGGATTAGGGTTTCTGCAAATGCACCTGCTAGTAACCCTATCTGTAGTGCTTTGGTGACTGCTCCTGCTAGAAACCCTAGTGACAGTTCTTCAACGAGCTTAATATCCTTATGGCTATGTTTCCTTTCAACGATTAGACTGAATGAAGGAGGTGTGGGCCCATAACCTGTTAGAATATAATGGATGTGCTCGTTTTACCATTGATAATATCGCTATTGTCACCCAACCATAGGCCGAAGCCACCCTCCAAGTGTAAATTATAACCTTGTACAATATCTACTACAAACAAATATTCAAAAAAGAACAGAAAAGATACAATCACAAATACAAACATTACACAGAGATTTTTCCCCTGGAAACCCAAACTGGGAAAACCAACATATTCTATATTCATTCATTGTGTTACAATGTTTACAATACAAAATACATATAGGAGCTAGCAGCATCCAAAACCCTAATCCAATGACTTGGATTAGTCCAAAACCCTAATTCCTTAACCAGAAATAGAAAAAACCATGTGCCGAAAAACCACCTAAATACATGACACGTTTCTCGAGGCAGGTGTCACATTTCCCGAGGTAGAGAAGTGTCTAGGAAAATGGTTGAGAAGGGGTTCAAGGGGGGGTTACCCATGTATATTAATTAAACCCATTTTCCTAAACTTGCGTATCGTATATGAACCTTCTGATTTTTGAGTGAGTGTTCCCAAAGACAATCATTGAATACATGTAAGAGGGTGGGTGTAAGTGGTCACATCCCAGAGTTATTGGGCACATGGGGGTTGAGTACAACCAACTTGGGGAAGAGTGTGAGTTAAGAAAGGTAAGCCACAAGATAGGAATTCGTATGGGTTGGGATGACAAGTTTTTAGCAGTCAAGTTTGTGCATGGGAAGAAAGGAAGAGAGGAAGAAAGAGAGCTTGGATCTAGTGCAACCATGGAGGGAGAATTTTGGAGCATAACTGGAGTGAATTGGAACTAGAAAACTGAATATCCAGGTTTTCAGGACTGAAGAGTGAACTCCTGTGTGAGTTTCACTAAACACCAAATTTTTTTGTTGGTTTGCTAATAGTTTTCCTAGCAACAAGTTCCCTTGAGTTCCCAACTGAGAAATTCCTAGTTATTTGTGCCAAAGAGACCCTGATAAACAAATGGCACATTCCTTGGTTTATCCATGATAAACGAATGGTACATCCCTTGGGTGATCCCTAATAAATGAATGGTGCATTCCTTGGGTTCGACAGGTCAAGAGGAAGAGAGCTGGTGGAAAATTCGAGATAGTTGTAGGAGACTATCAATTGGATTATGATCTTTATGAGCTGTGAGTGGACTGTGAGAGACCACCCTATTTTGTGGATTACTAGCCATAGGCTGGGGGTGATTGGTTGTTGATATTTGGAACATCGAGTCTATGGTTGGGTGGAACATCCATCCCAAGCAATTGGTTGCATGATTCTTGTTTAAAAATAAGTGTTTATCTTGTACTGAGTTATTTACATGTGTTGTTGTTGTCCATGAACTCTGTGTGAATGAGAATGAATTATACGCTGTTGTAATGAATGATTTAGTTGTATTTCATGTTGATTATTATCATGTTTTATATGCATTTGTTTTATGGTTATATAATGTAGCTAAATATGTTATAATTTTTTAGTTGTAAGCTATAGGAAATCAAAGAACAGTAAAGGAATTACCTTAGTTAGCATAAGTTTCATTTTTTATCTGTATTATGCATGTAATGTTGCTTAGATGGAAGCTAGGCACGTTACATTTTGGTATCAGAGTCATAAAAAGACATATTTTTATGTGGCGTGGCCTAGCCTGGGTGGCTGGGTACGTTACATGATCACTGATATTACTCCACTTTTTCATGAAATCACTGCAACGTGTTTCTACTAAGCTATTACAATTCTAGTTGATTTGAAGGGGAGGAACAATATAATTGTGATTGACTGTAACCTTACTTGGATTTAGAATTGGAATGAACTTCCCCCAAAAATGACACGTCTCAAACATCTCCCTAAACCCATCTCCATGTAACTTATCCTCATCATTTTTTTTTTATCATGGTCATCTTTAACCTCCTTAGAAAAATTCCCCTGGAAGTCTTGATGATTAAGAGCCTCCTGTAATTCTTTCTTGATTTCAATAATTTCATGGTCAAATATTGCTTTGAAATAATCAATTTCATGGTTAATTCTTTCTAAGTTTTCTTCGAAAAGCATATTGGTAGGATAACATTTTGAGTTGGTAAAATATTTTTTATGGAGTTAGTAAAAAATTTATTATGGATTTGGTAATTTTTTACGAAGTTGGTAAATTGTTTTACGTAGTTGGTAAGGAATACCATGAGCCAGTGGAGAAAAACCACTATGATACCACCTGGAGCAATAAAAAAAAAGATATAAATAAATATATCTTATAATAATTTCTTGAGATGTTCATAAGGTGCAAAGGTACATGTATTTATACACATAGGAATTGAATGGTGATGCCTTTAAGGAAATCTACAACCATTAATAATTACAATATAAACATAGATTATTAGATAAAAAGTAATATACTCTTGAGTATATTACAATATGGAAATTTCAACAATCAAAACTTTTAATTGTAATGACCCATAAAAAATCATATCAAATTTATAAAAAAAATATCCAAAAACCCACCTAAAAATAAAATATGTTTTCTACATAAATAGACTATTCCTAATAATGAACTCATCCATTCCATTTATAAAGTGCATAAATTACACAAACATCCATGCATTACCAATTGCCAATTGTGGGACTTTGTGCTTAACACTTACATATGCCATTATTGAAGGTTAAACTATCAAAGAAAATATCAAAACATTCCATGTTTGACCATGAGCCCCAAATATTCAATCTCATGAGCCCCAAAAGAACATTTGGAGCACTTAAAAAATAGTTGGTTGTCTCTCAAAAGTTTCAAGGACTTATCAACAAGCTCTATGTGTGATTCCCATGTTTTATTGTAGATCAAGATATCATTGAAGAACACTAGCACAAAATTGCGTAGGAAGGGTTTGAAAATCTTGTTCATGAGACTTTGGAACATGGATGGAGCATTACAAAGGCCAAACAACATCACTAGAAGATCATAATGACCTTCATTTGTTTTTAAGGTTGTCTTTAAAATGTTTGACTCTTTCATCTTGATTTGGTGGTATCTTGAACTAGATCAAGCTTAGTGAAAAATTTGCTCCACGAAGTTCATCAAGGAGATGATCAACAACAAGGATGGGAAGTTTGTTCTTGATTGGAAACTTATTTAGAGTCCAAAAATTAGGAAACATGTTCCAAGTACCTTCCTTCTCTAGTACCATGACTACTGGTGATGATTAAGGGCTTGTACTAGGACGAATGACCCCCGCCTCCAATAGCTCATGAATGACCTTTTCTATTTCATTCTTTTGTTCAAAAGGGTGGAAATAAGGATGTAGATTTGGTGGTTGAATTCCTGAAATAATAGGAATGTCATGGTCATGCTCTCCTCAAGAAGTGGGTAAACCCTTTGTTGTCTCGAAGACCTGATGATGTTTGTCAAGGACTAGCTGCAAGTCTAGGTGTATTTCTTTTGTTGGGTTATCCATAACCTATATGTCATTAAATTGGGAAATAATACCAAAGTATCCCTTCTCTAATAACTTCTCCATACGATGAGAGATGACTATTTCAGGAGAGCCTTCCTAAATCCCTCGAAGGGTGTGTACATGACCCTCTTTAATGAAAATCATATAGAGTTCTTTGAAATCCATGGTGACTAGTCTCAACGTACATATCCATTCTACCCAAAATATTATATCACACCCACCCATATCAATGGAAACTATATGGGTTTTGAGCTAATAGTCTCACATTTGGAGTCTAACATTTTCACATCTCCCCCCACATTTCATCATACCTCCATTGGTGATCATGATTTGAAATTTGGGTACCAAGTGTACACAATAATGGGTTTCTTTTGTCATAGTTTTGTTAATGAAATTGTGAGTACTGCCACTATCAACTAGGACTATGAATTTTTTATGCTTGATGTAACCCATGAGTTTCAAGGTTTGTGGAGTTGAAATGCCTGATAATGCGTGCAGGGAGATAAGTGGTTCTTCATGAGAGAATGGAGGTTTTATATCCACCTAATTTTGAGTGTTGGTGTCTTCAACTTGTAACTTTGGTGTCTCTTCAATACTTTTGTCTTCATCTAGGGCGTGAGTGATCATATCAATTTGGAACAATTTTTGTTCTTTACACCGATGACCTAGAGCGTATTTTTCATCACAATTATAACAGAGTCCTCATCTTTGGTGATCTTCCACTTTCACTGGAGACAAAATTTGTACTTGAAAGGGATGAGTAGGAGTTATGCTTGGGGAAGTACCCTAGGGAGGATGAGTGCAAAGATTGAAGGTTTTTTTTTTTGTGCATTGATCACTGTCTCTACTTCTAGGGACCTTTGTGTCGCTTCTAACCAAATAGTAGGACATTACATTCTAACGTGTGCTCAAATCTCTTACTTGAGGCCACTAATGAAACATTATTAATAGAAATAATCTATTATGTTCTCTGTACATATAGCTAACTACTCAAAGGCTGCCATAAAATCTATTTTTGAGCATGTTTGGCATAACTTGGTAAGACGCCCCAAATAGTGATTGTCTTTCTCAAAATGTGCATAGACAACTTTAACAAACTGACTCCAAGTGATATATCATGTATATTCTTTTTATGTCATTCCCACCATTGTCATCATTTTGGATATGGATACAATACCCCCACCATGAGTTTCATCATGTCATTAGTAATGTCCTTGAGGGAGAAGTAATGTTCCAATTGGGTGACCCATCTAGAAGTGTTAGAACCATAAAAATGGTTTAGGTCCACCTTAGGAGAATGATGCCATATGTTATTATCCATTGATCTATTGTTGTGCGGACCCGAAGAGGGTTATGGGTGGTTAAATTTTCCTAATTGAGAGGTTTCTTCATGGTGTGGCTCAATGTGCTAGGGAGTCCAATGGTTTTCTTTTGGTATGCCCTGAGTTTGCATAACTTTCAACTTCTCAAGAAATGTCTGTTGGAATTTGTTGAAATTATCCTCCAGCTTCTCCTCCATCTTCTCATCCAACCTCTTATCCAACATTGCATTGAACTCACTTATTTCATCCTGAATTTTCTTAAGTTGATCATCCATGTAGTCCAACCTACTTGTAGTAAATCAAGTGTTTATGTTTTGTGAAGAAGTATGAGGGTGTTTATAGGTATCCTTCATAGTTGAGCTCATTGAGATAGGTTATTGGTTCGTGGGGATAAGTGAGTGTCGAGTGATATAGCTCTTTAATATATTTGCAGGGTCCAATAGTAGTAATCGACCCAATATCTCAAGGAATTAACTAAGGAGGCTCAACTGTGTCCTTATCTGTACTACTTGACTACATAGGTACTAGAGAGTGATCTCCTCGAGTAATGTTCTCGATGTACTATAGCAACAAAACAACCAACTGATTTATCTAGGGATGGTTTCAGGTGTACCTAGGGGACTTCCTATATACCTGAGGGTACATGGAAGTGAGATTCCATATACATGTACTGTCTAATGTGGTAATGCTCAAATGGGTACCAACAAAGGTTACAAGGGTTTCCAACAATGTGATTCCACTTGTATTTCATGTATGTATTCTTCCCCTACCTTAATTTTACCCGAACGAAAGATCACTGTGTTTAAATATGTTGGAACACGTATTAAAAAAAAATATCATGAGATTTTTAACGTGAGAAAATAATCTTAGAATCAATAAAAAATAACTTGTGCAAGGTAGGGATTCAGGATGAAAATGTAAAATGATCACAACTTCAGTTATACTTATCTGATTGGATATTATGACCCTAATTATGAAATTCCATAACTTTTATGGAACTAATGGCATTGGTTTCATTGAAATCTATGCACTTTGTCAAAATACATTTAATCTGTGAAATTCACGGTCGTCACTGGAAAAAACCTTAAAAATTGCATATTTTGAATCGACAATATCTCCACTTTCTAGACTTCATTTTGGATGACTCTTTTTTTTGGTATTTTTTCGAGAGGAATTCAAATATTTGGATGATTTCTTCAAACTATTCATAGAAAGTTTCTGAAATTGATCTAGATGCTATTTTCCTCTTTTTCCATAAAAAATCTACGAAAATAAAAAATATTCTCCCACTACATGCTCAATAAAGAGATCTAATACCACTTGTAGTGTACTTAGCCCAATTTTTTTTGAGAAATCACATGAAATGTAGTGCAAAACATGAGAACAAAATATAAAAGAGAGATAAGAATAGAGAATTATGTTCACTTGCCTCTTCAAGGGGGAAACCTCCAAATACAACAACAATTCTTGAAAAAATAATACATAACCTTCTACTCAATATATAGCTATCTATAGAGAATATTAACTACCTATGGGCTCCTTATAATGAGGGTTGACCAACTAATTTGGGTCTTATTAATAAAAATGACCCTTTATTACAATGAGTGATTGTTAACTAACTATTTAATGGGCCTTATTCAAGGAAGGTGGGCTCATACATTAATAAAATATCTAAGTAAGGGGGTTAGGGTAGGACCCTAAAAAATTCACCCTCCATCTAGATATTTCGAGGAAGAGTGGGGGGTCCACAAAGATTTCCTTGGAAACATATATATCTCTAAGGAAAACTTCATAGAGAAATCCAAGGGACGTTTCCCTACACTTGGGCATGGAATCCCTACTAAACTTGTCAACATAAACTGGTACACCTAACCTAGTGGGATTCAAACTTGATCTAGATTGGATCATTACATAATTTTTCATCTATCTTGGTACTTTTTGGGTGGAAAAATTTGAGGAATTGTCTTGTAGGACCCAGTTTGGAGATTTGGGGTCTAAAACCTTCTAGAGCCATTTTTAGGCATCAAACAACATTTTTTGGGGTCAATTTTTTTTTAGCATAGCTCGAAGCCCCTCAATGCTATTCTACACATCTAAACCTTTCTAAAAAAGAAAAAAACACCTCAATTGGAGATGGTATGTGGAAGTTATGCCTCCCATAATTTGATCTACCTTGTTGATCACCATGGTATCTATTAGATCCCACTTCAACCCCCATTAATCACATGTGTGGGGATAGCCATGTGTGGAATTTCAAGAAGATTCTATAAGGTCTAAAAATTTATCACTAATTGAGGGTTGAGGATGGAAAAACCATAACCCCAGTGGATATTAGGCTATGTTAAATACTGGGCCACTAGGAGGAGAAAGAGTTCCATTCTTTAGCATTGTATTTGTTCCATAGTTCAGCAGAACATCTAGGAGTGGGATTTTGAGAACATATTATAGGAGGTAAGAGACTATGTAACAACCATTGAGGCCACAATGTCAAAGGCAACTCCATAGGGAGTGCATATTTATTTGTGCTTACATTTCATCATTGAAGAAAGGAGAGCAGAGAATAGGCCTCACCTTCTAATTGGGTTTTCTCTCATATTGGGTTTCCTAGGATACATCTTGTGTTCTATTGTGTGGATGGTGTGTTTATTTTCTTGTTATTTCATTTTTATTTAAGTTATTCCTCCTACTAGGTACCCTCAATGAGTGCCTGCTTGAGGTTGGAAAATGCCTCTAGAATTTTTATTTGGGCCAACAACATTGGAATAAAGTTTTTCATAGAGTCATTTGGGAATTCTATTACATTATGAGAAACTGTGGAGGTACGGGATCATCAAATGTTACATACAGACCAAGATCTATGTACTAAGTGGGTTATCCAAGCTATGGAAAGGAATGAAGCTTGAAAGGTGCTTTTTTAAAAACTACATTTCTTTGGGAGTGTCTCTTGGTAAGGTCTCATTCTTCAAACCTTGGTAATCACCCCCACTATGATGAATGTTAAAGGTTCTTCAATGGCTTAGAGTATTTAGAAAGCCTGTAAAGCATTTGAACCATTTATAACCTAGAAGAGGTCCTTGAGGGTGGGGATCTCATTTAATGATCACTCTAGTTGGTGGTTACCAATATTGACACAAGAAGGAAAAAATTTGATTGGAATTCCTTCGTTGTCAACCCTCATACTTTTGAGGAAAGACATTATTTTTTCCATGAATTTATTTGATATCCAAGGAAAAACCTAGGTGACATTCCTCCTACTAGATACCATCAATGAGTGCCTACTTGAGGTTGGAAAATGCCTCTAGAATTTTTATTTGGGCCAATAACATTGGAATAAAGGTTTTAATAGAATCATTTGGGCATTCTATTGCATTATGAGAAACTGTGGAGGTATGGGATCATAAAATGTTACATATAGACCAAGATCTATGTATTAAGTGGGTTATCCAAGCTATGGAAAGGAATGAAGCTTGGAAGGTTCTTTTTAAAAACTACATTTTTTTGGGAGTGTCTCTTGGATTTCCAGTTTATCATTCCTTGGATTTCTTGTTTATTATTCCTCCTACTAGGTACCCTCAATGAGTGCCTACTTGAGGTTGGAAAATTCCTCTAGAATTTTTCTTTTGGCCAACAACATTGGAATACAGGTTTTCATAGAGTCATTTGGGCATTCTATTGCATTATTTGAAATTGCGGAGGTATGGGATCATACAATGTTACACACAGACCAAGATCTATGCACTAATTGGGTCATCCAAGCTATGGAAAGGAATGAAGCTTGGAAGGTGCTTTTTAAAAACCACATTTCTTTGGGGGTGTCTCTTGGCAAGGTCTCATCCTTCAAACCTTGGTAATCACCCCCAGTATGATGAATGCTAAAGGATCTTCAGTGGCTTAGAGTATTTGGAAAGATTGTAAATAAATTGAACCATTTCTAACCTAGACGAGGTCCTTGAGGTTGGGGATATCATTTAATGATCACTCTAGTTGGTGGTTACCAATATTGACACAAGAAGGAAAAAATATGATTGGAATTCCTTGGTTGTCAACCCTCATAATTTTGAGGAAATTCATTAGTTTTTCCATGAATTTGTTTGATATCCAAGAAAAAACCTAGGTGACATTCCTCCTACTAGGTACCCTCAATGGGTGCCTACTTGAGGTTGGAAAATGCCTCTAGAATTTTTATTTGGGCCAACAACATTGGAATAAAGGTTTTCACAGAGTCATTTGGGAATTCTATTGCATTATGAGAAACTGTGGAGTTATGGGATCATAAAATGTTACATACAGACCAAGATCTATGTACTAAGTGGGTTATCCAAGCTATGGAAATGAATGAATCTTGGAAGGTGATTTTTAAAAACTACATTTCTTTGGGAGTGTCTCTTGGATTTCCTATTTATTATTCCTTGAATTTCGTTTTTATTATTCCTCCTACTAGGTACCCTCAATGAGTGCCTATTTGAGGTTGGAAAATGCCTCTAGAATTTTTATTTGGGCCAACAACATTGGAATAAAGGTTTTCATAGAGTCATTTGGGAATTCTATTGTATTATGAGAAACTAAGGAGGTATGGGATCATAAAATGTTACATACATACCAAGATTTATGTACTAAGTGGGTTATCCAAGCTATGGAAAGGAATGAAGCTTGGAAGGTGATTTTTAAAAACTATATTTCTTTGGGAGTGTCTCTTGGAAACGTCTCATCCTTCAAACCTTGGTAATCACCCCAATTATGATGAATGCTAGAGGATATTCAGTGGCTTAAAATATTTGGAAACCCTGTAAATCAATTGAACCATTTCTAACCTAAAAGAGGTCCTTGAGGGTGGGGATCTCATTTAATGATCACTCTAGTTGGTGGTTACCAATATTGACACAAGAAGGAAAAATAATAATTAGGATTCCTTGGTTGTAAACCCTCATACTTTTGAGGAAAGAAATTAAGTTTTCCATGAATTTGTTTGATATCCAAGAAAAAACCTAGGTGACATGGCCAGAGATGAAAGCTTGGTTTGGGGTGGTTCATCCATATAGGGTAAAAATATTAATTCTAAATTCACTCTTTTCTAATTTGGGTCTTTATCCCCATTAAGTTTGGTAGCATGATTGGAAATGGAATAATTCAATGGTCATCACCAAATACAATCTCGTAGATGGTTACAAATGACTTTCCCCAAATCCCATTTTTGATGGTTGAGTAGATAAGATTTGAAGATTAAACTCAAAATTTAAAAGTTGGATTTTTAGGTTCTATAACAAGTGGAAACCTTTGATGGAACCCCAACATGCATTTTCTTCTTATGGGTTGCTTTCCTATTGGTACGAGACTGGCACACAAGGGGGGTCTCATATCCTTTGTGTGACCAAGTTGAAATAATCATTCATCTTTTTTGTTTTTTTCCCCTTACCAAGTTTGTTTGTAAATGGGTGATGTCCTTTTTTGGCAAGTCCTTTCATGCCTACATTTCATGTAAAGTATATTTACCAAGACATAAACTCCCACATAATATGGGGTTTTGAGCTTCGTGGTAGATAATAAGAGAGGAAATACTCTTTCATTTGAAAATAAAGAATGATGCATTATCACACACAACTTTATATATGTCTCTCTTCATATAACAACTCCCTAATTTGTGCAAGCTTTTTCATACAAATTATCATACAAGTCCAAAAGGTGGAATTGTATTTGGCCCATAAATCCACCCTTCTATGGGATTTCAATATTCAAATAGGTAGCAAGGAATGAAGAGTGGTTCCAACCCAAATTCATTTCTACCCATGCATGTCAAAGAGAAAAAGTCTTTGAGAAACTTGTTTGACAATAGTTCTATAGGGTTTTACAATATAGTTGCTAAATGTTTACAACTTGGCAAGTGAACCCACAACAATTACCAACACAGGCAAACTTAAAAATTACTAGTAATTTTACAAACAAATTACCCAAACAATTAGCCATAGCAAACTAATTAATGTACTAATAAAAAAAATTCCATTAAAATAATGTAAAGTGTTGAAATATAGACTTTTTGAAAAAAAAAAACTATTTGTTGACACATTAAGTACAAAAATGAATAAAATTCCAAAAATTATATATCCTTAAAGTACAAAAATGGTTATTTAAGTAATCATTTGATAAAGTTCTCATAAAAACAAATTAGAACTTGCAAATTCAAGAAACAAGATCTATGAATTATCATATATGGACATGCATTCTCCACCACTCTCTCCTCCGAGTATGTTCTCCTCTACCACTGTCTGCTCCAAATTGGCCTATAACACATTTGAAATGCATATTTGAGACATAATTATAAGTACATATCTTGAAAAAAAGTAATAATTAAACAATTAAATTATGATGTAGGTAACATAGTTAGAAACTTTCAACGATGATTATTACCTGTGAATCGCCAACCAGGACATATTCCAGGATGGAAGAAGGTTGGGTCAAACCAAAGGTCCCCTCCTAGTACCCCTGTAATACATATTTATATATATAAGTACATATAGACCAATTTTATATAATTAAACAAATACAAATTAGATGATTGAAAAGAACTAATAATTACAATTAAATTATGATGCACGTAATCATAGTTAGAAACTTTCAACCATGATTGATAAATGTGAATTGCCAACCAGAACATATTCCAAGATGGATGAAGGTTGGGTCATACCAAAGGTCCCCTATTATACCCCTGTAATATATATATATAGACCAATTTTATAAAATTAAATGAATACAAATTAGATGATTGAAAAAATC
>JASDQU010310263.1:29805-43740 GCA_032191745.1 Picea mariana
CAACAAGATCGTTAAGTCCACGCGAATCCTTCACTGTGAACCCTCTAGCAAAGATGAAACAAAGATGGAAAAGAAAGGAAACTGTTTGTTATAAACCAAGAAGTCTCAAACACAGAGGCATAACCAGGAAACCAGAATGTCGCTGAAATTACAGTCGAGATCTTAGCTCTACCATCGATCCCTACAAAAATGGCAAAAATGCCTACATATACTCAAAACTACAATAGCAGCAGAACCAAGAAAATGCATTGAAGGCTTTGCGTCTGCATGGCTTCTGACACTCTGCAGCCGCAATCTTTGAATAACCGTGCAACTTATGGCAGACGCGATCGATCTTATGACAATTACATCGGCGAATCGACATGCTTTTAATTCATTGTAGGACGTCCCCATTATGGCAGAGACGATGTCTAACCACCCTCAACTGCCTCAATAACTGCTTCTTGGGATTGATAATGGCCCAGTCAACTCAGCACTTCGGGATCCGGATGACTTCTCGCGCTGCCACCTGGAATAACTGGATATCTTGAGAGACGGACATGAGGGCTAGCGCAGAGGACATGGTGCATGGTAGGTGTGATGGCATCGGGGAGTGCGTGGAAGGAGTGGGAGTGATGAAAAAGAGGGGTGACAGAGGATGAACCATGGCGGAGGACACCCAGGTAGATGGGGAGAAGACGGGAGAACGAACTCGCCTTTGGGTGAGAAACGGATGTGGAAAAGGAGCGGGACACGCGGCAGGAAATGAGTGGATGGTGGGAGAAAGGAGAGCCACGAGGACCACCGAGGAGAGGTGAGTGGATGACACACGGAAGCAGGGGAAAGGTGAAAGGAAGAATGAAATGACAGAAGGAGGGCCCACACTGGTTAAACACAGGGCAGCTGAGAGGAGCGGGACTACACGAGCGCCGTTGATCTAGGCGCTACGATCCTGGCCGTCGAGAAGCTGCACATGGGATCTCAGACCCCCCCCCTCCGCTTAAAGGTAGAAAGGCGGGGGGGGGTCCGAAATGCTCTTCATCGCCGTTGATTCGGGTGCGCTAATCTGAACCGTCAGAGAGCTGCGCCCCCGATCTCGGACCCCCCCTTTTGCTTAAAGATCGAAAGGCAAGGGGGGTGTGAAATTCACTGTGCGTCGTCGATCTGGGCGTGCAAATCTGGACCGCCCGGTCTTGCTTGGTGCTTACCATGGGTGAATTATCGCCCCAAAATTTGGACAAGTGGGTTTTAACCCATTCTTTTGATATCTAAACCCCTTAGCAAGAAATATCGCTAACACCATCATGTACTTGAACCTTTGATAAAAGTCCCATACCAACTATGTTTTCTCTTGTTTATTCTCCTTTAGTTCTGAAATGTACTATGAATCCAACTTTGGATTCTTAAACTCTTTTAGAAATCCTTGTCTTATCTCTGCTAATGTCATGACCTATCTTGTAGGCATGGTACTCTGCAACTTCATGTACCAGACTAATGTACGGCCTCTAAATGTTGTTCCTAATTGCACAATATTCACAGCCTCATCCTGGACATTATTAGCGGCCCAAATTGTCTCACAGAAAAACAGATGTTGTTATGGGTCCTCTAACCCCACTCCCTGAAACTCGGGAAGTATGAGGGTGTTCTCTATCCTTGCCATGTTTCCTCATGTAGTTCCTTGTCTTGGTGATGTTGGTTGACTCTCACTCTACACATTACTTCCACTCTTATGATTTCTACTAATTTGTCCCCCCTTGCTAACTATACATTCTTTTGATAAGCCTTTAAATGTTATTTCCAATTGTGGTGATGCACATGGAGTTGTGGATTTGACATCGGATCCAGTATGAGTAGGAATTAATGGTGTTGGCATAGGGATTCATGCTCAAGAGTGCACCAACAAACCCTAACTATCGTCCCTTTCAGTAACACCTGCGAAGCAAATGAAATCTCACTCGAGGTAGAGGCAAGGGTGGTTGCAGGACTCAGATGTTTGCAACCTTAGCTGGGACACGGATATGTGATTATAGCTCTTAGCAATTATCTAGCATAGTTTATCTATCAATATTCGACCCTTACAACACTTTGCAGATAGCACAGAGCATCGTAGTATATACTTAGATTCAAGAAGACTTAACATTTAGATACAGAAAGATAGATTGGGTTCACCAGATCAGACACTGAGCATCTTATATATCATATCTAACATTCATTCATATCTCAGAAGCACAAAGGATAACTAAATCTATTTAATCACATCAAGCACTTAGCCAAGAAGGAGATAAACACATTAGGTCAAAGCACAGACCACAATACACAAAATTACTGTGGTTCACCCCCACCCTAGGGCTATTTCCACAAAGTCTTCTTGTTTATATTATCTCGGTCAAGCAATTATAGCAAAGAGCTTCAATGACCCTTACTTTGCATAGAACAGAAGATCTGTGCATCTCGCTAGATCCTTCTTCCTTACACTTCAGCACAAAACTACAACAACTTGCACTTAGCTTTTCAATCTCCTTACAATCATGCACAAAGAACTTGCAATATACATCCGATCACATAGATCCAGTTACTAGCACTAATCCTTTAGCTATACATCACATATATGTACTACCATCCACTACTTACATTTACCCACGGGCCGACATCCCTTTCCCGTTACATCAACCCAAAACCCTAAAGGGACCCAAAACTAGGTCTAGTTTCCCTACTTTCTGCTTCGCATTGCGCTCCATCTTTGGCAAGTTGTCGCAGTGCCAAAAATGGTCAAATATGACCAAGTATTCTTCAAAACTTGTTCAAGGGACAACAGACCCCCAACACTCACCTGTGACTCGTCCCGTGTCACTCAGGTCTAACCAATTCTGCCTCGAATGCCTCGATCTTAGCTTGAGCTGCTTCGACTTGCTTCTTTGTGGTTTCCTCTTTCTTGGTGAACTCTTGGATAAGTGCATTATTGACTGGTCCTTCTAGGCATTGTTCTGTTGTTGTCACGATTTGTTCTAGCTTTGTTCCTTGATTCTCAATATCTAAGAATAGATGACATGCCTTATCCTACAAAGGTTGAAGTTGTTGAGTTACTTCCATTACCTTTCTTTGGATCATGTGGATCTGTTGTTGTGCGACGCATTTCTCATGGGATCACTTCATTTTCTTTATGGTTGATAGGGCCTTCAACTTCATCTGAAGTCTATCTGCATGTTGCTTCACTTCCTGGAGCTACGACTCTAGTTTATGCAATTTTATGTTCTCGGTTAGGTTCTCATGTATCTGCACACTTCTGCTACTTAATTGTTTGTATTCTTCGGTGAGTGCTTTAATCCTTTCTATTGTACTTCAAGCAATTATTTCTCGTTGGTCGCACTCTTCTTGCGGGGTGCTTGGGATGATCTGAAGTTCTAAGTCCATGAATCTTTGTTGAAGTTGTTGAATAACTTCAGCAAGCTTCATCAATTGATGGTATAAGGGTTCTTCAACCTTCTGTTATAAGCCAGTCATAGAGAAAAATGCTCTGTTGATAGCTTCTTCGATCTCGACTTGCTTTGTGAGAGGTTGCTCCTTCTCCTTTTGGATTTTTTCTCTGTCTTTGTCAAATTTCACTTGGATGGCCTCCTTCTCTTTCTGTGTAGCTCGACACTACTCTATGATTTCTTCTTGTGCTTTCTTTAGGGCCTGGGTGGCCTACACTGTTTCTTCTTCTGCTTTTCGAAGGCGTACTTCTACTGTGTCAACAATCCTGCAGAGTTGAATTGGTTCATCTCCTGCTTCTGTTGTTCCTTATTGAAGGGGCATAGTGGAAGATGCGCAACTCGATTGAAGTGCTTTATTTACTCCTTGGAGCTCAATTTCAATTCTATTGTACATGGCCTCTTGCTTGGCTACCTATTTTTCTGTTATCTCTTTGATAGCTTCATTCATAGTCGCAAGGAGAAAGCTAAATTCATCTGGGGTGAGTGTGGTTGTCAGTTTAGTCACGGATGCTTTCGACTTCTTCTTGGAAGAAGGTTCTGGAGGTGAATCCTTTCTTTTCTTTATGATCTCTACTTCGTCCTCTAGCCTTTGTTCAAATTCTTCAAAGTATTCCTTATTACCTCTGTGATCAGGTGTGGTGGAAGCCATCCTTACAGATCTACTTTCGACATCCTGGATTTCCTCATATTTCTTTATCTTCTTAGTTTTCTTCGCCTTACTACGCCCAGGTGTATTCTGCGCAACTTCTGGGCTATCGATGTCAGACATATCTGTTGGATCTATTGATATAAGGAGGTTCACCGACCATTCCTTGGTGATTTCTTCCAAGTTTTCTTCTGTCAACTTATAATAGGACTGAAGTTGTTCCTGGTGTTCATCGACGAGTGGAGTTAGGTATATAAAGTGGTGATCCATGCTAAACTTTATTAGATGTCAAAACCTTTGTAAAGTGTTTGGGGTTATGCGAGGTTCACCCCCTATGGCTGCTTTCAGTTGGTTATAGTATGTATGAAAAATGACATTTGATTGCCATTGTTCGTTCATATCATTTGAGTACCATAAAGTAATGAACTTTGCGGCTAAGGGATCAAATTGGTCGAGGTCCAGGAAGGTTTCACCTTCCGGTAGTTCCCAATGCAACAAAAGTGATCAGTATTAGCAACCAATTAAAATGGAATTCATGCCCCTGATCCTAGGCTTCTCTGCAGTCAATCTTTAGCTGGTTGACCAAGTACTTCGCCCAGTTCATATGTAGTCCCTTTGTACATTTTCCTACGAGGTCAACTACGAAGCCTGATACTTGAGTTAGTATGTTCTTACGTACCAATTTCCCTGCTATCAATTGGCATGCAAGGCGCACTACGCCACTCAATAGAGGCTACCTTGTAGCCTCGCGTGCCCTTCTCAACATTGCCATAAGCTTCTTTAATCTTCTATGAAAGAGCGCGGTCTGCAGTCTTTCTTGGGTAGTAATCATGGGGATTAGGGCCCTGCATACTAAGCCTGGTGATCCTATTGATCAGCGTCGGATCAACAAATATGCGGTGGTTTACCCACATGTATCCTCCATGGTAACTTGCTAGCAATAGTTTTACACAAGAATTCACCTCTTAGTGTCTGCTGAAGTGTGGTATTTTCATGACGCTGAGCAACGTAGACTGCTCTAGGTTCATCATCCATTGCTGAGGGATGATATTGGAATTCTTGCCCTTGGTTTTGGTTAAGTACTTGTGCAGGGCAAGCATGTTGTAATCTTTACGGTCTCCTAGGTTGAAGTCACAAAACTTCAACGCCGCAACCTTGTCTTGATCTACACAGTAGGTTCATACTCCTTTTGGTAGATAAGCAGTGACTAGGGCGTATTCAAAGCCTCAAGGGATGTTGTCCCAGTTAATCACACCACATAGAGGGTGTATGTAAGCTGGTAGGATGGACGGTACTAACTTTGCATTGGATATGTCATCTTTATGCTTATTACTTCTTTCTGCGTCGGCTCGAGATGTTCCTGCTTGAGTAGTCGACGGGGAGGCTTACGTTCCTCTCATCGATGATGCATTTAAACCCATAGACAACCCTCTTTATTACACGAATCATTCGGTTATGAGGCTAGCGAGTAAGTCTCTTATAGATTATTCAGTTACGTTGAGATCGTCGGACATATACGCCCAAGGAAAATAATCGCGGTCACACTAGTCTTAAGCACTGTACTGGGATAAATAACAATGGTGTGACGATCACTGTGGACACTTTCTAATTCTGTGAGCTTCAACTTCTTAATTGGAAAAAGTGTTCTTTGGGCATGGTGCGACGAGCTAAATAGGCAATCTCATCAACGGTCTTCTTGCAACGGACATAGGGCCTTCATTAACTCCGTTCTATCCATTCTGGTGCTTTCCAATGGTCTAGTGGTAACCCATAATTGATTTTTGACCCGTTCGGAGTGGCAGTCGAATGAACATATTGGCTTCCAACGGCTATATCTCTTCGTCATGGCTAAGTGACCCATGTCGTTGTTCTTATATCTCAGTGAAGCTCTAATTTTGCAATTTCTCTATTTGTGAAGTTCCATCTAGAGTCTTCTATAGTTTTTCCATATTCGCCTTCTTCTTACTTAACTTCCTAGCTTTCTTTCCCATGAGCTTCATCTCAGTGGTTCTTTTCCCATTCTAATTTCTATTTTCCTTGGATATAGTTACTTCGCGCTGCTGATGTTCTTTCTTAGGGTTCAGGGATAACGTCTCTTCTTTATCTGCAATGGAGACTTCATTCTTCTGTGAATCCTCTAGCGTTCTGATAACTTCAAAGTCTGGGTTTCTAGTGTGAAATGGCTTCGATCTATTCTTTTGTTCTTCAATCAACTGCGCGATCTTTCTGGTCCTGAAGTATTTTAACTCTTGTCTCCATTGTTCTAAAACTTTTTCTTTTGCCTTCTTTCTAGCGTGATCTCTTTCAATCCAAGGATTTCCAAGTAACATAGTAAATAGGGCACTGTCCTCAATAAATTTGATGATTTCAAAATCTTCCTCTATCAGGATTCCATTGACATTCATAGATATTCGAGTGAGACTTCCACATAGGTTTACCATTTTTCCTCTGAATAACCCTATTCCACTTAGGGATGGATTTATAGCAGGTCTCCTTATAGCTTCCCAAGTTCTTTTTGTCATGACATTCACCTGTGTTTCCTCATCCAGAACACAGTCAATATCGAAGTCTTCTATTCTTACTTCGATGCATTCTTTTTCTTTGAAGATCTCTAATAGCCTGATATGTCGGTGATCACTAAAGGTTTGTTTCATATGTAGTAACAACTTCTCTGATTCTTTCTGGGTTTCTGTTATTTGTGGATCTGCCTTAAGGTTTTCTTCACGTAGATTCATTTTTTGAAGCCTGACAATCATTCTAGGGAAATCCAATACTTCATGGTCCAAAGCCTTGCAACAAAGACAACTCGTTCTTCCACCAAGGCACTCATTAGCTAGATGTCCCAGTTTCTGTAGCTGTAACATAGGGTCAATCCTCTCTTTAATTTAAATGTCCCCCAACCTCTTATGTACGGTGAACTAGGGTCATGGTAGTTAGCCTGCAAAAAATTCTTTCTAGGATACTGCATCCATCTGTTGATCCAAACATTCTTTCTATGCATAGGTATAATTATTCTTATCGGATCTATCAAATTTTCTTCCATCTAACCATGCCCTAGTTTTCAGGCTAAGACAAAATCTATCAAGCGTACCTAAATTCATGCTTCAGAAACAAAACATTTCCACTTATCTTACCTATATAGAGCACAAATTTTTCAGATCTAAGACTTTTAACTATTCTTACCTTTATAAGAGCACAAAGTTTACAGATATTACCTCCTTTCTGCAGATCTGACCTCTTTCCTTCAGAAATTTCCACTTTTACTTTTCTTAGAGAACAAAGCATTCAGATCTCGCTTTTTTTCTTCAGTATCAACCTATTTTCTTGCAAATCTGACCTCTTTCCTTCAGATCTGACCTTTCTTTCTCGGCACAAAGCTTCACAGGTCAAGTAGAATATTGCGCACTAGGGCAACAGATCTACGCACGAATCTTTTTCTTCTTTAGCTCCCAACAATCAAAGTTTTGGTCTCGGTAATGGAACCATTTTTTGGCACAGAGGCAGACCCAGGGTTCACGCTTAAGAGCACACCAACAAACCCTAACTACCGGCTCTTTCGGCAACACCTGCGAATCAAATGAAGTCTCACCCAAGGTAGAGGCAGGGGTGGTTGCAGGACTCAGATGTATGCAACCTTAGCTGGGACATAGATCTGTGATTATAGCACTTAGAAATTATCTAGCATAGTTTATCCATCAATATTCGACCCTTACAACACTTCGCAAATAACACAAAGCATCGCAGTATATATTTAGATTCAAGAATACTTAACACTTAGATACAGGAAGATAGATTGGGTTCACTAGATCAATTACTAAGCATCTTATATATCATATCTAACATTCATTCCTATCTCATAAGCACAAAGCATAACTAAATCTATTTAATCACATCAAGCACTTAGCCAAGAAGGAGATAAAAAAATTAGGTCAAAGCACAGAGCACAATACACAAAGTTACCATGGTTCACCCCCACCCTGGGGCTACGTCCACAAAGTCTTCTTCTTTATATTATCTCGGTCAAGCGGTTACAACACAGAGCTTCAATGACCCTTACTTCGCACAGGACAGAAGATCTGTGTGGCTCGCTAGATCCTTCTTCCTTACACTTTAACACAAAAATACAACAACTTGCACTTAGCTTTTCAATCTCCTTACAATCATGCACAGAGCACTTGCAATATACATACGATCACACAGATCCAGTTACTAGCACTAAGCCTTTAGCTATACATCACATAGATGTACTACCGTCCTCTACTTACATTGCCTAAGTATCTTTTTATAGATTACAAAATGAGCCTAAGCATGGGTAAAACCATGGGCCGACATCCCTTTCCTGTTACATCAACCCAAAACCCTAAAGGGACCCAAAAATAGGTCTAGTTTCTCTACTTTCCGCTTCGCGTTGCGCTCCATCTTTGGCAAGCTATCGTAGTCCCAAAAATGGTCAAATATGACCAAGTATTCTTCAAAACTTGGTCAAGGGACAACAATTAGCTCCTCTATTATTGGAATGGATTGGAACTCTTCTTCCTCTCCTCTTATGTGTGGTATCTTCACTATTTGGATTATTGCACAAGGTCCTCTCCCCTTTGGATCGTTATGCGTCTCTCCTTTCTCAACCCTAGTCTTTCACCTCTTGTACCTCCTTCCTCTATGCAGTTCTCTAAACTATTGTTCTTCCTATGGTATATCTTCCTTGACTCTCTTCATCACTTCCTTCCTTCTCTCTTGTCCTCATATTATCCTCTTGTCATCCCCCGGTTCCTGTATGTGCACAAATCCCTTTAGCATTCAGATTCCATTTTCATCACACACTTGTCACACAACAACATATTTATCCATTTACCCAATGATTTCATGAACCTTCCACATGGACCTTTGAAGAAGTCCCTTTGTGCAACATTGTATGATTGGGTACAATCTATTGCAAACTCTGCAATATATCCTCGTAATATTCTATTCAACCAAAAATTAACTATGTGAGAAGTGTTATTACTTACATAATTTAGTTGTCTTACCAACTCAAGAGTCCAATTCCTTGTCCCTGCATCTCGGTACCTTCCAGTGTTCTCCACTAATCTTTCGAACCAATCCGTCAAAATAATTGAAAATTCACCAAAGAAAATTTTATGCAACTCTGTGTATACACACCTTTCCATCCATTATTCGTTACTGAGCTAAGGGTTTCTATTCTCTTTTTGGGAAAACTCTCATTCCTTCCTTTCTAACCACTCTAAATATTCCTTCTTATTTGATCTCCAAAACATTCCTTTAGTCACAGAATATGGGTCCCGAAAACATAACCGTTTGTTAGTGATGCACACAGTTCTAAGACCCTAGGTTCAAGTTATCTTTCACCAAAAAATCCATTGATACAACATATATTTTGGCATCACCTACATGGGCGGATGAAGTCTCACATGAGGTATCTATTGGGACTACAGAACCTGGTTTTTGTAGTGGTAAGGGAATGGGAGGTTATTATTCTATTCATTCTTAATTATCTGTTTTTTGCATGTTATTATGCAAGTTCTCTTCTTCAGTTACTTAGTGAATCTTAGATTCATATTACCATTATATTCCAGATTACAACATAAACCCATTACTTTAACAGTCATAACTATTGCGACATGATTACACATAAGACAAATCTACTCTAATATACATCTAGACAAATTCCATAAGAAATCACACAAAATACATTCAACACGACATTTAATGTGGTTCACTCAACTTTGGGATACGTCCACAATGACTGGCTTCTTTATTATGCATTTGGTAATTGCTTAAGGCTTGTGCACTACGATTAAAGAGATACATCATGGTTATCCTCTCCTTTTCTTATCCTAGCCACTCTACAGTGAAAGCCTTTATCTCTCTACATCATCTCCCTAGTACCTCTTGAGAAGAACTTTTGTACTCAACAAAACATAACTAAACAGAACCTAGAAAAAATAAACAAAAAGGAAACCAACCCTTATTCTCCTTACCCATTACATATTTATACATGATTTCTAGGGCTTAAAACCCTACTTTGTTCATCCCCAAAACCCTATTACAATACATGCTAACTTCAATTTAACATGTTGTTCAGGATGCTTTCACCTGATTTTTCATCCGCATGTTGCTTTTGCACTCTAACTCTCATCCTGTAGGCTTTTGAACGTCCTTTTGTCTTTAGAACTTTGGGCTGTCATCCTTCATTTTCTCCTTCTTTCCTCTCCAACTTTCTTCTCTTCTTTATTCTTTTCTCTTATTTATTCATCTATTTTATTCCTCTGTTTTATTCCTTTTTCTATGAACTTCCCTCCCGAATGCGTCTCAACTGCGCACTCCCTAATCTTCCTTAGTCTTCTGCACACTTATTCTATAGTTAGGATTTTCTTTTACATTATTTCCAACATGATTGTCCAACACCTGAGCTAACTATGTAGGGCCACGTTCTTGACTTCACAAGGTATCCCAATTGTCAAGAAACAATATACTTCGGCCTTAAGAATGTAGTACACTACGATGGGCTCGAGGTTTCCTCAATTTCCATAGTGGATGTGAGGTTTGATTTTTCTCTTATTTCTCAACATTCTAAATGAAGTTACTCTGGTCGCTCAGCTCCTATTTCTCTATGAGCTCTGTGGGAGTTTTTCCTTTATGAATAGATATTGGAAAATCAAAATTTAAATCTCAAGGGTTGTTCGATGTTTTCCCCAGTCATCTCATCTCGAAGTGAGTCCTTTTAAGGTTGTTAAGAAAATGAAGGTGCTTATATTTATAAAGTTTTCAACTGAAAAACTGGGTTATGGTTGTTTCCTACCCATATCCATATAGTTGGGAATGAGTTCCTTAGCATACAATTTTTTTCATTTCAACACATGGATTTCTTTGTGTTTACAGTTACCTTCACAATTTGAAATTGTGGCACTATAGTTTAAATCTTGACAATAATTTGTTTTATTTCTTTTTGCAATAAGATACATAAATTCTATTACAAAACTTGTGCAACCAATACTTCTTTGTTTTGGGTTCTATTTCAAGAGTCGGTCGTATTGTATCAAAGGTACAATATATAAATACAAATATTTTTGGATGTCAGTCATTACTTGTTACAGTTAGAGTAAGGCATCGAGCCTGAACAAATCTGAAGTCATTACTCATTTAGGTGTATATTAATATATCTGCATAGTATTAAATTTGTGAGAAGGAATTAGATGAATAATGTGAGTTGTATTCAACTATACCCTCCATGCATTTGTGAAAACCTAGCCTCAATCTTTCATCGAGGTGAAGAATAACCACAACCCATACTAAATACACCTCTGTAAAAGGTTCTTCGTATATTATTTTATTTACTACAAGTAATCTCTTAGTTTACCACCGAAAAAACTTGCATATCTATTTCTACAAGGAATCGCTTTTAGGACAACATCTATTTCTAACAACCTTTGTTGTTCGGGTACCTGCAACTCAAATTCCTTTACAAATAAACTTATATCAGTTAATCCATCATACCTGGATGGATCACATAACTCTGTTCCAATATAGTGTAATGATTGAGTCATGCATGCACATCGTCTCGTTTATACTTCATGCATCCTTTGTTGCTAATGCTCTATACCATCTATTGAGTATGATGCACATGAACTAATACTTCTCCAAATTAGCACACCATATTCATTAAGGTTGACATAATCATCCATCCACCCAGTCATGTTACATAAATTGTTAATTCCATTTCCTCTTGCTGGTTCTATGTATCTCTTTCCTTCTGTTGGGTCTAATGGTGCAGCAACTCTCAAATCTCTGACTTCAAATGCCATTTCCCTCTTTTTCAGGTTTATGATTTCCTGATTATCAAACACCCATTCCAGTCCCATCAATGTTGGATATGGTTGACTGACATTCATGATCTCAATAACCTCAATTTCCGCTACACTGCACACCCCATCCATGTTCACAGACACTCCTGTCATTCGACCACTCGGTACTATTTTGTGTTGATTCACGAGCCTTAACTGAACAAGAGACCAAACTAGCTTTGGCTTTCCCATCATATCCCAAGTTTGTTTAGGAAATACATTAACATCAGACCCCAAGTCCAAGATAATATTATCGGCATCATATGCCTCAATTTTTTCACTAAATTTGAATTATACATTGGTCCTCTTTCTGCACGGTACTTGATTCACCACCCTTTGTGCGATGGGAGTTTGCCTTTGTTGTGTATAGTGATCAATCATCTCATATAGTGTTTTCGGTGAAGGTTCATATTTAATTATCTCTATGCAAATTCTCAAGAATTATTTTAGCATTCTTACTTTCCCATTTGGTTTCTTTGGTGCAAAGCAATCTCTGACATGAGGCACAAATGATGTTGATGTTCCCCAATCCTATTCAAGTACCTCCTTCCTTTCCCTCTAATATGTCTCATTTTCTTGTTGAGGATCAAAGATTGACATGGGTACTACTGACTTCCTTACCCATTTCTCAGTATGATTCCCTCCATTCATCATATCAACTCTCATTCTATCTCCTATGTGCATAACAATTGTTATTCTTGGGCCTCCATTGCGTTCATCGACTGATATTTTCTGCACATTCTGATTTGAATTCTAGTTCTAGTTCCCTCTGGCTTGCCATTTTGCAACTAGTTGAGGAAAATATTATATTACATGATCCAATGCTCTACAAAATGTTCACATTGTACACAAATTCGGAAAGTCACAGTTAAGTGCCCCGGTTGATTACAATTATATCATATTATCCTTCCTCTTCCTCCTCTACCAAAATTTACTCTTCCTCGACCTTTGCCAAAATTTCCTCTGTTCCTTAGAATAAATATTCTTTGATTATTATATTGTTGACCCCATCCGTTTGTCACAACATTCTCTTCCTAAATCTTGTACATATCTGAAGTATTCTCCCTCATCAAATCGAATGTGTGATAATCCTTATCTTCATGTCCAACCAACTTGTAAAAGTTGCAAAACAAGTTCCTTGGTGTACTCTGATACTTCTGCAGTAATGGACATTCAATTGGATGATTTTCCCATTTCTTACATATATCACAATACCCCCCTCATGGTAATGGATTCAACGCTCCAGTTTCCAAATACTATGTGAATGTTGCACATTCATCCTTGTGATGGCCTTCATTCTTACACTTGGTACACCAAACTTGTTCTCATTTCTCTTTTCCTTTTTTAAGTTTTTCCAGATGAATCTTCAAAGAAATCAACTATGTCTGAACTTGTGCTATCCCTCCAGTGTCTCCTACAGTGGATGGTTCCAATTTCATTGCAATTTCCAGAGCCTTGAGTTGTGATGAAACCTTCTGTTGAATCAATGGCCTATGAATATTTGGCAGAAGTCATGCAATAAACCATTATCAATGTTGTTGATCTAAGATCTAGAAATTCAGCCTTCCTGTTGGCGCTTGGTTATGGAAGGAAGCGAAGAACAAGGAAGGAAAGGTAAAAAGTGAGCTTCGCAGGAGACACAGTAATTGTCCCTAAGTCGAAGTGAGAAAAAGAGCAGGAAAGATGGAGTGAAGTGTGGAAAATAAAGTCGTTGGATGAGGAGATCAGGGATGAAAGATCAGCAAGGAAGAAGGAACGTGGACAACTCAAAAAGAAGATAAATCGATCATTGGATGATTTGGAGCACCGCATGATGAAGAAGTAAAGACAGGCTGGCAAAGCCCAGAAAAAGAGGGTCAAGTTGACCTAGGGTTTTGGTATCTACGGTTTTGGCACCTAGGTTTTGACCTAAGGCTGTCGGTGAGGGATTGTAATGTATAAATAAAGGTCAAGAGGACCTGGGTCGGGTTGGTCATTG
>JASDQU010310263.1:77215-88951 GCA_032191745.1 Picea mariana
ATACAATTTTGACAACTTTGGGTCATCATCTTTTCCATCAGTTTTTGTTGCTCATAGAGATGACTTGAGAAAACTTTGGCATGAGTGGTTTGGTCATCTAAACTATCGCTCATTGCAACAACTATGTAATCAACATATGATGATTGTTCTTCCTCTTATTTCATGCAAAGATGGTGTTTGTGCTGGTTGTGTTCTCAGAAAACATCATCGGGACATTTTTGACAAACGTGCCTCTTGGAACACCTTGGGCCCTTTACAACTTGTTCATAGTGATTTGTGTGGTCCACTTTCTTCTCCTTCTTTTTCTGGGTGCAAGTATTTCTTAAATTTCATTGATGACTTTTCCAGACGTACTTGCGTTTACTTATTAAAACTTAAGAGCAAATTTTTTGACAATTTTTTGGCCTACAAGGCCCTTGTAGAAAAGCATTATGGACATCAAATTCAAAGGTTAAGAACATATAATGGAGGAGAATATGTGAACAATAATTTTACAAGTTACTGCACTACAAAGGGCATCCAAATGCAACACACGGTTCCATATACACCACAACAAAATGGTGTTTCCAAGAGAAAGAACCACACATTAAAAGAAATGGCTAATTGTATGATCCAAGCTAAGGGATTAAGTCTAAAGTTTTGGGTGGAAGTAATCAACTGTGAAAATTACATAGTAAATCACACTCCCACAAAGGATCTTAAAAATATAACACCAGAAGAAGATTGGACTAAAATTAAACCATATGTAAGTCACTTCCGTGTATTTGGCAGTATAGCATGGGCTCACATTCCTAATGAGAAAAGGAAAGAATTGCAGCCTAAAAGTGAGAATGTATATTTGTTGGTTATTCTGAAGATGTCAAAGGTTATAGACTTCTTCAACCACATTGTAATGAAATTTTTATTAGAAGAGATGTTAAATCTGATGAAAATCTCTTGGCTTGCAAGCCTAAATCGCAATTTGTGCCTTCTTTGGCCTGCAAGCCTAATTCGACGATTGTGCCTTCTTCGACCTGCGAGCCATATTCAACATTTGTGCCTTATTATGTTCATATTATAGTTTCTTATTCATATGGTGACAGTGGGGATGAAAATCCACCTCCACCTGGTCACCTTCCTCCAGATGAGTCCTTTGAACCCGAATCAACACCAGTTCCACCGCTTCCTAGATGGGTTTGCTCAACACAAGAAGCAGTCGGTGGTCCTTCAGATCAGCATCGAACACGTTCATAGTTCCAGCAAACTTCTTCTCTTTTGGCTCAAGTTTAAGAGACTCATGATCCAAAGACAATTGCAAAAGCTTCAAGTAATCCAGATTGGAATACAACAATGAATGAAGAGTAGCATTCTTTAATGGCAAACAATACTTGGGATATTGTACCTCTTCCAAACGGAACAAAACTTGTTAGATTTAAATGGGTCTAGAGAAATAAGTATGCATTAGATGGAAGTGTTGAAAGACAGAAGGCTCAGTTAGTTGCCAAAGGATTTTCCCAAGTTGAAGGAATTGACTATAATGAAACTTTTTCCCCTGCAGCCAAAATGAATTCCATATGCCTTGTTATTTCCCTTGTTGCCTCACATAAATCAGAGTTCCATCAGATGGATGTTAGATACGCCTTCTTGCATGGAGATTTGCAAAAATAAATCTACATGGAACAACCTCTTGGATATGTCCAGAATGACTCTAGACTTGTTTGTCACCTTAATAAATATCTTTATGGTCTTAAGCAAGCTCCTCAAGCTTGGTATGCCAAAATGGATAGCTTTCTTATTGACACCATATTCTCTAGATGCCATTATGATCCTGATGTCTTTACCAAGAAAGTATGAAGCCATCTCATAATCCTTTTCATTTATGTTGATGAGCTTATCCTTACTAGTATTGACTCATGTTACACATCAAAATTACTCACTTCAATAGTGTCACAAGTGTCATCATTACAAGTGTTGTAAGTGTTTCATATTGTCCACAAGTGTCGCATCCTGACCACAAGTGTTGCAAGTGTCACAAAAATCATACTGCCATATTGCCTATGTTGTGCCTCTAACGACATCATAAGGACACGTAAGACACCTCAAAGACAAGTTTTGAAGAAGAGAAGTCACTTGACAGGGAGTACAAACCTTTTGCCACTGAAAGAACCACTCAAAAATGGATTTTAGAGAGGAGCCCTCCCCTAACCACTGTCAGGGAGTGCTAGCATTCCCTAGGCCTCTTTGGGAGAGTGTTTGAGCACTTTTTACACCCCTTTGGGGAAACGCTACCCTTTTTGAGCGAATTTTTGGTTTGTTGGAGGAAATTAGGGGACAATCCCCTTAATATTTGAAGGTAGTTGGGTTCGAATCATAGGTCAAGACATGATCTTAGGGAAGATCCTCAACTGAAGGAGAATAATCCTCAACTTATCCCGAAGATCTCTTAAGTGGTTGGGCCTCTCCAAGGTTATATAAGGATGCCTTCTCATGGTGAAAGGTACATAAAAAATATTGGAGGTATGAAACCTATGATCTCATAGGCAACATACAGAAAAATGGAGACTAGATATTGATACCAAACTTATGATCCTATAAGTGGTATGTCATCAAAGAAATCAGTGTAGAATACTTGAGAAAAGGGGTTGAACAAGGAGAACTGGGAGAAGCTATTGCACCTTCATCCAAAGGATTGTAAGTACTTTTACTTGTTCTTATCAATACATCAATTATTGGCTTGTTTCTTTCAAAATTATGCTTGTTCCACATGAGTTTTTCTGCAATATATGGATCTATATTTGAGCTAATCGTAGTAGAGTAGGAAGTTCATTGTATCTTTTCTTGTTCTACAGGACCTATCAAGGAGCTCAAGATTGAAGCTCAGCCTGGACTTTGGAAGGACAAACGTCGTTAATAAGGTACATATATTTCTTCTTCTCCTTCATATATTAGCTTGATTAGATCTAAAAGGATGTCAATGACCATGTTAAGAACTTTTATGGCTTGGCCTTAGGAGTCTAGAGATCAAGAGGGAATATGCTTGTCCGCAAGAAGATTCACCAGTAACAGAAATTGGTGACTCCACTGGGGAAGGGATCCTATTTTATTTCCTTTGTTTTTCCCTACCATTTTACCACCCTTCAAATAACATTTTCTGTGTTTTTATGATCCATTAGCCTTCTCCTACCTTCACTAGCATTTTCACCATTTTTTATGCATTTTGGGTGAATTGTTTGCAATATTTTGGCTCTTTTTCTGAGCTTCTGGGAGGACCAACACCCCCCTATAGGCCATATCATAGCACTGGTATATAATTATCACTCCCATATAGTTATTTAGGTATTTTTGTAGTGCTCTGTACCCTTGAGACAGGGAGCACTAGTCTCTGTTTTGGAGGTTGTTTTCCCTTTTCTGCTCAAATTGTTTTAGCCTGTTTTGTGGAAGTCTTTACCCAATCTTTGTGGATGGTTTATGAAGTTCTTTGGATTGGTTTTTTATTCTTATCACTCCCTCTTTCTTTGATTGGGTCTTGAAACCCTTTTCAAAAATGTGAAAATTGCTCTTTCTAGCTGCGTTTTTGTCGAGACGGTTTTGAGTGTTTTGTCTTTCTCCCTATCGTTTATTAGATTCTTCTCTACATTTCATTGTACTCATTGGATGCTTGTTGGTTTTAGGGTCCTTGATTGAGTTCTTGTTAGAACAATATTCTACTTGTTTTCTTTCAATTCTCATTGTTTTGAATGCATTCTTGGTTTTGGGTCGTGAAACTAGCTTGTATTTGAAGTAGCGGAATTGCATGTTTTTTGACATTTTGGGACATTGCACATCTAGAATGATGAATGTTTTCTCCTTCTCATAGCATAGATTTCATTGAAATGAAAATATTGCATATTCATCTCTTTAGGTACCTTTCGAGTCGGTCAAAAAACCACATTGTCCATGCCACTTTCCTTTTGAGTAACAACAGTCTTAAAAATCAAGTGCTAAACTAAAATTGATTAGACATTTTTACATTTTCTGGTAGCAAACCTACATTAGATTAGTTGTAGGGATTTGGAATAGGTGTGAAAGACAACTTTCCAAAGATGCAAACAAACATAGGATCTTGTGTTAGGGAGCGGTGAAATTCAATTGCTACATTTTGTCCTGGGAAGCCCTTCTTACACAAGGGTCAATCATGAGGTCACATTAAGACTGGAAGAGTTAGTCACCCTACGTTGTTGGTATTAGTGTAGAGATTGTGCATATTATGGGGGTCTCTTGAAGGTATACCCACAATGATGAGTCGAAGAATTTCAAGTTGATTTTGGACTAGATACCCTGCACTTGCGCATGGATCGAACTGTCGACCGTTTCCTCAGGCATCATTTTTGTAGTTGGTAACCTTAGTGGCCCATCTCTTTAGGGTCTTTACACAAGGTGACTGTGGAGGGGCAAGTATTCACGGTGCCTGGAATCAATGTTGGCCAAACTCACTCGGGCTCCTTGGAGGGTATACCCACGATTATATGTGGGAGCTTGCACCAGGGTGTAAGTCCATTAATCAGGTCGTCAATGTAACTTTTCCACCCACTCTATATCATCCCCTTCTTACTTTGTTCCCATGACATTGGATTTCATCACCAACTAGTGTGCTCATTGTGAGAAGGTTTTGTTTGCTTGCTTTCTTACTAGATTTTTAGCATGTTCTGTTTGTTCTCCCTAGCAGAATATAGGTTGGATATTTATTTTAATGGCATCAGTTCCTGAAACTACCAATGGAAAAACTCCTGCTCTGGGAGAACCCTTTTCTTTTCCTTCTTACAGAAATGTTGGTCCTCCTTACATCACTACTTTGAGCCTTCTAGGTCTCACAATTGGGTTACTGGTATGGTTGTTTTCCACTCCGAATATCTCAAATGCAGGTGCTTCAGATGTAAGCACACCACCCACACATCAACCTCATGTCAAACTTTCTCCTTCTTTGCCCGTCAGGTCTCCTTCTATTTCTCCTTTTTTGCCTAGTGAAATCTCTCAAGCAAGTAGCCAGATTGATAAGAAGAAGAAGAAATGAAAAGAGAAGAAGAAGAAGAACCAGAAAGGGACCAAGCCTCCAACTACATCAAACATTGGATCTAAGCAACTAGCTACTATTAATAGTACTGGGAGTGTTGATAAGGTAGATAAGATTAAAATGAAGAATCTGAAACTAAAATTCCCTTGCAGTCTTTGTCAGGGTGACCATTTTCTGAGGGATTTCCCTGGTATTCCCAAGGTCTTAGAAGTATGGTCCTCCACATCATCAACCCCTGCTGGTCATATCGGTGATACTCCATCAACTAGTGATGTTAAGGTTGGTAAAAAGAAGACAATTGTCAAATTCCCTTGCATGTTATGAAAAGGTGATCATTATTCTCACCTTTGTCCTCGTATGGACGGGGTTNTTTTGGAAAAAATTCAACTTCAAAAAGGTTATCGTAAGCTTTCTCCCAACCCATCTTTAATTGATGGACTGGTCAATCTGGTTCCATCCCTGGCCAATCTGTTTGATCAGGTGGTCAATCTAGTTTCATCCTCGGTTGAACCACTCACCAAAGTAGTTGATCCATTTCCATCATCGATCGACCCCACTTTTCATTTGGAAAGTAAACCCCAAGTGACTGATCCAGTCCCATCATTGGTCAGTCCCACCATTCATCCAAAGAGTGTCAAAGTGGTCGACCCGACTCCGCCATCGGTCGATCCCACTCCTCCTTTGACAAGTGCTAAAGTGACTGATCCAATTCCTTCCTTGGTCATTCCCACCCTTCATCCAAAGAGTTCCAAAGTCATTTCTCTGGTGACTTTATCGGTCAATGCCACTCTTCCTCTTACAAGTGCCAAAGTGGTTACTCCGGTGACTTCATTGATCAATCCCACTCCTCCTCTGACGAGTGTCAAAGTGGTTGCTCAAGTGACTTCATTGATCAATCCCACTCCTCCTCTGATGAGTTCAAAAGTGGTTTCTATGATTACATCATCGGTCAATCCCACTCTTCCTCTGATGAGTGCCAAAGTGGTTTCTCCGATTACATCATCGGTCAATCCCACTCCTCCTCCGATGAGTGCCAAAGTGGTTACTCTGGTTACATCATCAGTCAATCCCACTCCTCATCTGAAGAGTGCCAAAGTGGTCGATCTAGTTCCACCATAGGTCAATCCTACTCTCCCTCTAGAGAGTAAACCCGATACTGCCCACGTTTTTCTCATTGATACAGGATCTATCGTGCCAGGGGGAATTCCTCCTTTTCTTGCAAAAACCCCTCTAAGTAATGAGGCCATCCTTTTTTATTGGGGTGTGCTAACTAGACCTCATCTTCCCTCTCACATAACTTTCAAGATTATAGTAAACGTTTGTGGTCGGGATGTTCCTCTGATGTTAATAGATGAAGGTTCGTCTGTTAGTATTTTTTCCTCTATTTCTTGGCAAGCTTTTGGTTATCCTCATCTTGTATCGGTTACCCAGACTCTGTTCACTTTTAACAGAAGAACCAATCACCCTTTATGGATCCTTCCTTAGTTTCCCATAACTTTGGGAGGGAAAACTATCTTTATTCATGTTATGGTAGTCCAGGACCCCTTGGATTTCGATTTACTCCTTGGGTGAGATTATGTCTATGCCATGAAAGCTATTGTGTCCACTTTTTTCCGTGATATCTTTCCCACACGATGGAAGAATGGTGAATATTAATAAAATTTCATTTGTTGGCCCTGACTTGACCATCAACCTAATGACCTCCCTAAATTGGTCTTATATGCAGTCAGTATCACCCCCGCCATAAGTTAATTATGTGGCGTTGTCTCCCATGACTTCAACTTCTGATGACTTGGATCTAGTAGTTGACATGGTGATCTCTTTGGTAGGGTTGTTGGAGCCTGATCTATTTACCCCAGGTGAGACCCTCGACATGTGTTCCTTCCAGATCATTCTTCTTCCATCCAGTGAAGATCTCTTGGAAGCCATGACCGAGTTTTGTCCCTTGACATGGTATCCTTCCAGAGCGTCATCCTCTTGGAAGCCATGATAAAACAAACGTTACGATCATATTTTTTTCTTCTCTATAGAAAGCTCGTTAAAAAATGAAATAGAGGTTACAAGCACGGTTTCTCTTCTCTGTAGAAAGCTCGTTAAAAAATGAAACAGAGGTCACGATCACAGTTTCTCTTCTCTATAGAAAGCTCGTTAAAATATGAAATGGAAGCTTTGAGCATAGTCTTCCTCTCTGTAGCAAGCTCGTTAAAAAATGAAACATAAATATGGGGATTGAACTCGGAGCCCTAAGCATAGTTATTTTTATGCGTCAAGCTCGTTAAAAAATGAAACAGTCACCTCTCTTGAACCTTCGTTTCATCCACTCTTGTACTTTTTCTCCATCTAGTAGAGAAATTGGTGACAACCTTAAATTCGGTGAATGAATTGAAGCTTGGAGGGCATGTCTCCAGCCTTTGATGATCATTCTGGAGTTAAGCCACTAGCTTTCAAGATGGGGGCATACCAAGCTTAGTCTTTTCTCTTTCTCATGCTCGAAAAAACATGATAATGTAACTGAGTAGACTTTTATCACTTTTTCGAACTCGCATGGATATACAAAAAAGGAACCCCTTGGAGTCGTCTTGGAGCTCTTTTCAGACTCTCTAAATATGAAAAGATTGTCGAGTGATCTTGCTTCTTTTCCCACTCGTTAAAAGGTTTGAAAGTGTGTCTTTTGAGTGGTAGTTTATCTCTTTCTCGACCTCGCAGGACTAAAATTACGAAAAAGGACAACATTGGAGTCGTCTTTAATTTGTTTTCAGACTCTCTAAATATGAAAAACCACCGAGTTTACCTTCTATGGACTCATTAAACGATCATACACTGAAGGGCCGATATGGGACCGAACCCTTACTTCTTCCAGTTCATTAAATAAATGAAGAGGGACTTAATGAAGGTGATTCATATCAATCATGTGTTACCCTCCTCGATCTCATTAAATTAAAACAAGGTACTCGTATATCTGGATGGGGGAAAAATTTAAAGAAGCAAGCCAAGCAGTTTTTGGAAACACTACCAGTAACTCTTATGGTCGCCCTTGAACACGACACTTTGTCTTTGTACACATTTTAATCTGTTGAACCTCTACATGGAGCCAATCCTCTGAGTTTCTTTTACTCCTTTGGGTCACCTAACAAAATTCACAACATCCACTACATCATCAAGTTTTGGTCCATGTCACGTTTCTGCTATTGTGCCTCAGTGTTCAAGGGAAGTATCTGTCTTGAGAGTCATCCATCAAAAATATCTTGATTCAATACCTGTGTCAGTCCATGTTCATTTGATCTACCAATTACATCTTTGTTTCAGTTTCATGTATTTGATGGGGGATACATCAAGGCCCTCCTTCGATGAGTCTATTCTTGTTGACTTCAACACATTATCCAGGAAATAGACATAGAGACCAATTAGTACTTTGGGACCTGCATGCCTCAATGGCAGGCCTCCTAATGTTTGACAGTGGGTTTACATCATTGAACCCTGATCAGATGATTCCACGGATGTTCGAATTCATCTCATCCATTCACATTCGTTGGAATGTACTAGAGTACCTTGGGAATCATTGACATCAATGATGATTTCTCTCACGCTTGTTAACAGTTTACATCATTGACCGTTAATCAAGTGATTTCTACCATGTTTGACATCAGGACATCTATTCACATGGTTAGATTCGTACTACATCGGGATTGGTAAGAAGACCCTGGGTTGAGTTTTCACTCTTGTGTTTACTTTGCCTAGGTTATGAGGGAGTTCTTTTGAACTATGACACATATATTGTTACATAGATCCACTTTTTATTGGTTGTGGCTATGTATTTTCATCTCATAGATCCACTGTGTATTATTCGTGGCTATGATCAGATTAGGTCATAGGAGTATAGATCAACATTGTATCTTCAGTGGATATACCTTTTATCAATATAATTGTGGATCCGCGGTGTATTTTATGGCGGCCATACCTAAAAAGTCTTTATCACTCAAGCATAGGTATGTCTGCCTTGGGTTTGAAACATGTCATAATATTTGTTTGATGGTTGTGTGTATCTTTTTTCGGCCTCTCTGTGTCCATACCCTTGCTCTAAAAATTCTACAAAGTACTTCATTCATCATCATCTTATAAATTCATACATTGGGGGGCAATCTATTACACATCAAAATTACTCACTTCAATAGTGTCACAAGTATCATCATTACAAGTGTTGTAAGTGTCGCATCTTGTCCGCAATTGTCGCATCTTGACCAAAAGTGTTGCAAGTGTCAAAAACATCATACTGCCATATTTCCTATTCCATACCTCTAATGAAATCATAAGGACACTTAAGACACCTCAAAGACTAGTTTTGAAGAAGAGAAATCACTTGACAAGGAGTACAAACCTTTTGCCAAAAGAACCACTCAAAAATGGATTTTGGAGAGGAGTGGTCCCCTACCCACTGTCAGGGAGTGATAGCACTCCATGAGTCTGTTTGGGGGAGTGTTTGAGCACTCTGTACATCCCTTTAGGGGAGCGCTACCCTTTCTGAGAAAATTTTTGTTTTGTTGGAGGAAATCAGGGGACAATCCCCTCAATATCTGAAGGTAGTTGGGTTTGAATCTTGGGTCAAGGAATGATCTTAGGGAAGATCCTCAACTGAAGGAGAAGAATCCTCAACTTATCCCAAAGATCTCTCAAGTGGTTGGGCCTCTCCAAGGTTATATAAGGAGTCCTTCTCATGGTGAAAGGTACATGAAAAATATTGGAGGTATGAAACCTATGATCTCATAGGCAACATACAGAACAATGGAGACTAGAGATTGATACCAAACTTATGATCCTATAAGTGGTATTTCATAAAATATATCAATGTAGATTAGTTGAGAAAAAGGGGTTGGAAAAGGGTGTCATTGATGGGGGATACATTGAGTCCCTCCTTCGATGAGTCTATTCTTGTCAACTTCAACACATTATCCAAGAAGTAGACTTAGAAACCAGTTAGTACTTTGGGACCTGCATGATTCAATGGAAGTCCTCCCCATGTTTGACAGTGGGTTTACATCATTGACCCCTGATCGGATGATTCCACAAATGTTCGAATTCAGCTCATCCATTCACATTCGTTGGAATGTACTAGAGTACCTTGGGAATCATTGACATCAATGATGATTTCTCTCGTGCTTTTTAACGGTTTACATCATTGACCGGTAATCAAGTGGTTTCTACCATGTTCGACATCAAGAAATCTATTCACATGGTTAGATTCATACTACATCGGGATCAGTAAGAAGACCCTGGGTTGAGTTTTCACTCTTATGTATACTTTTCCCAGTTTGCGAAGGATTTATTTTGAACTGTGACACATATAATGTTACATAGATCCACTTTGTATTGGTCATGACTATGTCTTGTTATCTCGTATATCCACTGCATATTCTTCATGGCTACAATCATTTCAGGTCATAGGAGTATAGATATGCATTGTATCTTCAATGGCTATATCTTTTATCAATATAATTATGGATCCGCAGTGTATTTTATGGCGGCCATACCTAAAATGTCTTTATCACTCAAGATAGGTATGCCTGACTTGGGTTTGAAACATGTCATAATGTTTGTTTGATCATTGTGTGCAGCTTTTTCCAGCCTCTCTGTGTCCATACCCTTTCTTGAAAAAGTATACAAAGTACTTCAGTCATCATCATCTTCTAACTTCATACTTTGGGGGGGAATCTATTACACATCAAAATTACTCACTTCAATAGTGTCGCAAGTGTCGTCATTACAAGTGTTGTAAGTGTCACATCTTGTCTGCAAGTGTCGCATCTTGACCACAAGTGTTTCAAGTGTCACAAAAATCATTCTACCATCTTTCTTATGTCGTTCCTCTAACGACATCATAAGGACACTTAAGACACCTCAAAGACTAGTTTTGAAGAAGAGAAATCACTTGACATGGAGTACAAACCTTTTGTCACTGAAATAACCACTCAAAAATGGATTTTGGAGAGGAGCACTCCCCTACCCACTGTCAGGGAGTGCTAGCGCCCCCTGGGCCTCTTTGGGGGAGTGTTTGAGCACTCTGTACAGCCCTTTGGGGGAGTGCTACCCTTTCTGAGCGAATTTTTGGTTTGTTGGAGGAAATCAGGGGATAATCCCCTCAATATCTGAAGGTAGTTGGGTTTGAATCTTGGGTCAAGGAATGATCTTAGGGAATATACTCAATTGAAGGATAATAATATTCAACTTATCCCAAATATCTCTCAAGTGGTTGGGCCTCTCCAAGGTTATATGAGGATGCCTTCTCATGGTGAAAGGTACATGAAAAAGATTGGAGGTATGAAACCTATGATCTCATAGGCAACATACAGAACAGTGGAGACTAGAGATTGACACCAAACTTATGATCCTATAAGTGGTATGTCATCAAAGAAATCAGTGTAGAATACTTGAGCAAAGGGGTTGGACAAGGAGAACTGGGAGCAGTTGTTGCACCTTCATCCAAAGGATTGTAAGTACTTTTACTTATTCTTATCAATACATCAATGCTTGGCATGTTTATTTCAAACTTATGCTTGTTCCAGATGATTTTGTCTGTAGTAGATGGATCTATGTTTGAGCTAATCTCAGTAGAGTAGGAAGTCCATTGTATCTCGGTTTTTTCTATAGGAACTTTCAAGGAGCTCAAGATTGAAGCTTAGCCTGGACTTTGCAAGGACAAACGTCGTTAATAA
>JASDQU010310263.1:123116-147925 GCA_032191745.1 Picea mariana
CATATCATATTTAGACACAATCAATTTTAAAACATAATTACCTCTTTCTTGAATTCTATTCAAATTGTAATCAATCAACTGTTGATTTTTTCTATAAGAGATAATATGAGATGATATATGATCGATGTATTACAATGATGAGTGTTCCATATATAGAGAACATATGGTGACCATCCATGAAAGGATGCGTCCCTTGGATAACAAATAACTATTTATTATTATTATTATTATTATTATTATTATTACTTATTATATATATTATTTAATAATCAATAATTATATTATTAATTATTAATCTAGGAGAATGTCTTCCCGATGTTTTCCAAATATCAACCACTCCCCCTCAATGAGGGAGACATTCTGCATCATGCCAAGGTTATTTATGAAGTATACACACTTCTCCCTAGACTCATGACACATGTCTATTAGTCCTTGGAGATGTCTCTCTCCCACCTGAATCAAGGGGAAAATCCCCCTGCGACTCTCCCTCTGAGCCAACTGTCTCTCTCTGAGATCAGGCTTACTCTGGGTCAGCATGTGATATAATCTATCATCTCGATTATTTATCATTCCTAGTCAAATCAACATGACTAAGGAGAAAGACTACACTTGGGCCATTCACCACATGTATACCCTTGTGAGTGAGTGTCATCCCAATGCTATCTGACACATGGAAATCACCTCAAGCACCTCGAGTCCATATCACTCCTTGTCATGATCAAGGAAGGACTACACCTGGGCCCATTTACCATAAGTACACCCTTGTGATCAATTTATCCTATCTCCCTTGGTCTGCAACCCAATATAGGAGAAGGTCTGTCCAATGCTTACTCAGGGCATTGTAGCAAAAGGTCTGTCACACATGACACTCCCATGTGGACTTCTAGAGACTACTCCCTCTAGAAACACTAGGGTCAAATCCCCATAGTGTGTGACATCAAGGTCAACTCCCTTGACGTGTCCTTATGTGCTCTCCACAAGGGATGTTGGGATATAATCCCAAACCCACTTATCCCTCTCGGATAAGTGTCCTCACATATCAAATCAACTCAGTCACAAAGGAGTACGATCTGGAGAATGTCTCAGGAAGATGCAAACATCAATTCTCCCTCTCAGTGAGGGAGGCATTCTCTACCACACCAAGTCTGTCATGAAAGTACTCGAACATTTTCCTGGTAAGGTGTTTGGTAAGAACATCAACAACCTTCTCATATGTAGGAAGGTACTGCACCAATAATTCCTTCCTCTGCACCATGTATCAGATGTAATGGTACTTGATCTCAATGTGTTTCGATTTTTCATGAAACACTGGATTATCTGAGAGCTTCACACAACTGTGGTTATCACAATGAATAACGGTGGAATCCAACACATGTCCAAATAAATATGCAAGGAGCTTGTGAAGCCACATTGCTTCGCAGACTGCCACACTCAATGCAATGTACTTTGCTTTTACGATGCTCAAAGCCACATAAGTATGTTTCCTGCTACACCAGGAAACCATGGCAGATCCCAAAGTGAAGCAACACCCGAAGGTGCTCTTCCTCACTGTGCTCCCTACCCAATCAAAGTCAGTATATACCTGCAATCTCATGTCAATACTGGAAGTATATATTTGACCATGTCCAACCATTCCTTGCAAGTATCTCAACACATGCTTCAAAACAATACATTGTGTCTGTCTCGTCTGACTCATAAACTGGCTAAGTGCACTCACTACATAACAAATATATGGTCCGGTGTTAACCGGATACATCAATGATCCAATCAACTTTCTGTACAGGGTCAGATCAATCTCGTCGGAATTAGAAGAAGACACACTTAGTTTCTTCATATTCATCACCATTGGTGTAGCCATGGGCTTACAGTTCAACATCCCAAACTTATTCAATATCTCAATTGTGTACTTCCCATGACTCAAAAATATCTCATCAGTTCTCTGCCACACCTCTAGTCCCATGAAGTAGTGCATCATATCAAGGTCCTTCATCTCAAACTTAGAGGCCAACACATACTCACATTCAACAATAAGGCTTTATGTACTGGTGAGTAATAAATCATCAACGTAGAGGACCAAAATCAATGACTCACCATTAACAATCTTGTAGTACAGGTTGGGATCAACAACACTTTTGGTGAATCCCAAACTCATCAGGTGTCCATAAAACCTTGCATACCAATCTTGAGGTGCTTGCTTGAGTCCATATGGGGCCTTGTTCAACTTGCACACATGAGACTCCTTCTCATGTATCATAAAATCATCTGGCTTCTTGATGTATGCTTCTTCATCAATCTATCCATTGAGAAAGGATGCCTTCACATCCATCTGATGTAGTCTCCAACCCATGGATGCTGCAAGGGAAATAATCGTTTGAATATAAGTGTATCGAGCAACATGAGGAAATTTCTCCTCATAATCTATTCCCTCCACCTGCGAGAATCCTCTAGCAACAAATCTCGCTTTGTGCTTCTCGATGCTCTCGTCAGCTGTGTGTTTGATCTTATAGATACACTTGGAAGTCACTACATACTTCCTCTCAGGTCTCAGAACAATATCCCACACATCATTCTTCATGATGGAATGATACTTGTCCATCATGGAATCTCTCCACACTAGTTGTAGATGCTTCCTCATAACAGGAAGGCTCAGAATCAATGATGTGGCTCATAGCTTTGACATAGCACGAATATCTCTGAGGTCTCTTTCTCTCTCGAATGGTACCACGAGGAGATGCATATATTTCTCCCTTTCGAAGAGTCTGACGAGCCCATTTAGGTCTCTTCCGACCTACTGCAATATCTCTGGGAACATCAACTGGAGCTACAGGATCAACTAGATCAATTGGATCAATAGGCTCAACTGTCTCCCTCTGAACTGCTAGAGGGTGAGGGGAAGAAGGCACCATCTCTTCCTGTCTCTCACTATTAATGTCCATGTGAGATCCTCTAGATCTCCTGAAGGCTACCTCCTCTTCAAAGGTAACATCTCTGCTTACCTCAATCTATCTCTGAATAGGGATGTATATCTGATATGCCTTCGAAGACTCATTGTACCCCACAAGTGTACCCTTTCTTCCTAAAGGGTTTATCTTGGTCCTTTTCTCTTTGGGTACATGAATGTATATTGGACACCCAAATATCATGAAGCATCCAACCTCAGGCTTCACTCATGAACTGTGTCCATACTAGACATCTTGTGGTTCCCTCATGGAACACATGTCTAAGACATATCGAGGTTCCCTTATGGAATCAATGTCCCCCAAGACATATCGAGATTTCCTCATGAAATCAATGTCTTGGTTCCTTCATCTGACCGCCTGAGGTACGTCGATATGAATTCCACATTCCCCCCTACTAGTCCACACAGGACCCTTCAGGGAGAATGTCTAATGATGTTGCCTCAAGCATCAACACATTGACACAAGCTTCATGTGATCTCGACTAAGAGGGTTTGTCACTGCTTCTCATGTCCATCTTGATCAATCCACATCAAATAATCGCTTTGATATCGCCAAATGAGAGAGAACTTGTTGCAACATGCACCCATGTCCACCTCATCACAAACAAATCTCGATTAAACAAATGAGGATTCTTGGGATTATACCTCGTGATCTCATCCTACAGTATATGACCCATTGACATTAGATGCATGAATGACCCATATGAAGGGATATCCACTCGCCTTCGACACTAATAAGACATCAACCTTAAATTCCCACACCCAAGTCTCTTAACAACAATATTTTCCATAATATGCACTTTGAATAGGATAATATTCATAATCTGGTTTGAATGGATAAAAAAAATGAGAACCTCCCAAACTAGGCTCTTCGGTATTTTCAAACCCATAATCGAAGTACATGGTTAATCATAATTTTCCATTCTAATCCATAATAAGTTGACTAGACTCATCATGCTTATCATCATACTTGCATAATCAAAAACCAATTAATGGTCACAACACCAACAATAACACTGTGTGAATACAATCAGGAACCATGACACCCCTTTCATCTAGACAACTTGAGCTTTACGATTTTGAATCAGTTGAACACATTGATTCTAGCTACGTTCCCATGCTAATGTCCTTGTATATAGCAAAGGTAAATCAATGCCTACCTTCCTACTGGTTTCTTGTGCCATTTCTTCTTATTATATTCCAACAAATATCAAGATGGAGTTCGATCCCTTGACCCATCGTCCTTTTCAAAAAATTCTTTCCATCCTCATTTTCTCCAGGGAATATTAAAGAGCCTAAAAAAAGGATAGGGGTGACAACCCTAGAAAATATACAAACAATGAAGGAACCCTCATATTATTCAAATCTAGAGTTTGAAACCCAAAACTTGTCATCCAAACCCTCATATTTGTCTTCACTTTCTACCTAGTCTCAAATAACCCTCAATCTCTTGTGATAATGACAAGACAAAAACTAGGTCATTCTTCAAAACTGAGCATAGCTCAATCGTACATCCTGAGGCTCTCTCACCAAGCACACACAAAGATATTTACTTCTCGAATGATCCTCTGCTTGCAGTATTTCTTTGGCGAATGGAGAGAACCCTACTCTCATTAGCGCCTGTCCATACACAACCATGACCATACCACGACCGCCTGCGCAATGGCTTTCTCAATTTACCAAGAACTTTCCTCACCACTTCTTAGAATGTAGAAAAGTATGCAGTCAACAATTTTCACTCCTCTTCATACATGATGTCCAACAACACACATTTCAATTACATCACCAGGTCGACCAAATAATTAATCACAGACACTACTGAAGGCATCCCTTCCCATGTTGACCTGCACTGCAATTTCCTCGTGCAACCCGAGCAAAATATTAGTCAGTTACCATGCCATGTCTCTTTGGGGCCTGCCAGTAGTTGACACACCATCTTCCTATTCTCATAGGCTTCCATTTCTCTTCCATTTACTTGGGCCCTCCCGTGAGGGAGTCAAGCCTAGTCCTTCTCTGATACCATGTTGATTTTTTCTATAAGAGATAATATGAGATGATATATGATCGATGTATTATTAAAATGATGAGTGTTCCATATATAGAGAACATATGGTGACCATCTATGAAAGGATGTGTTGGAGCTTCCTTTTTCGACTAGTTTTAAGCGTAATTCTTGCAATCAAAGGTTGGTCATTTAAGTTTTCTTTTACTTCGTGACCTTTACCCTTTGAAAATATCAGTAGTCCTCATATGCAAAGTGGCGAGGGTTGTTGTACTCCTAATACCATTTCCTTTTAACCATGAACAAGCTTTTTCACTTTTCTTTACCTCGGGATATCGTGTTTCGGGAGTTACAAGTCACACTGTTCTTAAGCCCCGATGTGCGAAGTAACCTTGAAAGTTTACCCAGGTTAGCACCGAGAGTAAAGTTCCTTAAACCTTAGTTAAGCACTGTCGGTATTTCGCGTCTCGGTGTTTGCCCTCCCCAAAATTCTCACCGTCATTACTCCGATAGGCGAAGTCGCGAGAAGTTCGCGCAAGTTACCTGGGTTAGTGTCAGGGGTGAATAGATTTTAACCATAGTTAAAATCTGTCGGTATTTCGTAACTCGACATACGTTTCTCCCAAAAACTATACCTTCGAAGCCCCAAATTGCGAAGTCACGATATTACTTAAATATAAATTAATCAAACACTTAATCCAATTTACCTTCTGGCTTAACTAGATCACATCATTGTGATCTCAGAATTTCGCGACTCGGCATACGCTCCTCGCGGGAACTTTACCTTTGAAGTCTCGAGTCACGAAGTTGTGATATTAACTAAACATGATTAATCAAACACTTAATCCAGATTACGTTCTCGCTTAACTAGATCGCATCATCGCGATCTCGGGTTTTAGGGGCTCGAAAGGTTAGAGTGAAAACTCCTGATACGGCAAATGCCAAAAGGTTGATTAAATATTAAGAAAACCTGATTAAAGAAACTAAGCCAACTTAATCAACATTTAATACATGTAATAATATGCATAATCTACGAGGTAAATTTAAATGTTCCTTGCGCCAATTTGTGTCACGAACCATTGAAATTTATGGCATTAATTGGAAATGAGGTGAAGCGACAAGTAAGGATATGGTTTTTATTGCTAAATCTGTCTCTAAAAATGATTTGACCATTCTGTTCATAAGGACGTCGAGGTTTTAAATGGTCGAAGATATAGATCTTTTTCTTTCTGTTCTGTTCATAAAGCTCATTTCCATTTTGCGCAGAGAAGTTTTTCTCAGCAAGATGATTTCTGTCTGTATACACATTTTTATTACAGGAGAGCTAAGTCACAATCCTCTGTCATGGCCCCACGAAAAGCGTCCAAGGCAAGTGCTAAGATTTCAGGACAAGGCTCTGATAATGTTTTTGATACTTCACCACGAAGCGTTGATTCTGTCAGAACTTGGTCATACATCTCCGAGGTTCTGCAGTCCGATTTGGTGAATTGTTCAGATGATTCTAGTGACAATGAGAAGGACGACTTGGCCACCAAATACAAGATCGTCGTCCAAGCAGAGATGCATAAAGTAACGACCAAGCTACGTCTTCTTCCTTACTATGATATGATCCGATGGGTGTTAGATTATGTAGATATCCCGACCATAACCATCATCAGTGAGCAGAAGGTCACTATTGGGACCTTTAGACCAGAACACTTACATGCGATGTACAAGTTGCCACCCACGTCGAACTTCACATACAATGCCGAGTTTCTAGAGGATTTTAAACAGAAGGAATGTGAGCAATATGACAAAAGCTTATCTGATTTGATCAAGGATTGGGTCTCACACCCCGCGAAGTTTAGGGTAGATAGCAATAGAGTTTATTCCATATCTTCTTTGGAACCGCAGTTCAAATACATAGCAATGATGACCTATAGATTGTATGGAAGAGAAGACACCACACATTTTTTCCTCCCGTGGGTGCCTCTGATGCATACAGTCGCGGAAGGCTGTTTCTTTGATTGGGCCAAACTATTTTCAGATAGTCTAACCAGTCGGATTACAGAATATCGGACGCAGAGGGCGAGCGGGAAGGCCGCTTCATTTTTTATGTCCGCATATCTCATGGACACCGTGTGTTTCATGACACCTTTTCCCTTAATGAGCTGGAGATGGGCTCCATCTGATGTTGAGCCTATCCATGTCTACCATTCAAAGCTTTGGGAGGATAAGGCCGCATATTTCATATATGAAATTTTCAATTGGGTAATGGTACCAATGCATGTCACCATCTTCGATAATCCACTGCCCAGGATCTCAGATAGCATCACGGTCAATTTGAGTAGTGTGGTCGACTGGTACATGGAAGCAAAATTTTCATACATCAGGGTTTTCGGCGCTTCTGTTCCTCCGCATGCTCTACCATTATTTATACCCGATAGGTTGGCTTGTCACGAGATCTCCAGGAAAACCGTGATTGGTGGCATAAGCAAAGATCTTAAAGGATTTTCGAAGAAGGTATGGCCACCGTTCCCCATTCATTTGAACACCTATTATTTATTAGATTTCGGGCATGCAAAGGCCGAGGCAACAACCTTGGAAGATATTAAATTGGTTCACATTGAATTCAAGAAACATGACCCACACAGGGTCGTGAATAATCACATGGCTAGTTGTGGCCTTAAAATATTTGAACATGAGAATTCGCCTCATGATGATATTTTCGGAGGCGTGAGATTTTATGCCGAAGTTCTGGCTCGGATACAAGCCGTGTCGCCCGAAGAGAGGGCCGATGTTTTCAAATTGCAAGAACACTGACAGAGTTGCCTTCCCCCAGTATTACAAGGGGAGAACCCAACGACCTTAGAAGTGCGGAAAACGGAAGCTGAGGGCTCCAAAGATTCAGCACCCGATCAAGAAGAACACCAGGACATGAAAGAGAAAACTGGGGGCCCGAAACAGGAAGCCGAGACTTCCAACCCTCCAAGCGATCCAACCACGGTTGTTACTCCGGGGAAATCATCTAAGCAGATCGACAATCCCATCGTTTCTGTTACATCCCTGCAGTCCACAAAGGGGATCCCAAACGCAGGTTTGATTTTTGGCGAAGAATTAATGCCCATAACAATGGAAGAGCTACCCCTGAATGAAAACTTCTTCAATACGAAGAGAAAGGCTGTCGTGAAACAAGAACCTTACCAAGAGGCAGGTACGGTATCCAAGAAATTTAAAATTTTAACTGATGGGAGAGCTATGAAAAAAGAGGAATTTGCAACTCAAATAGCAAGAACATTGGGGGCTTTTGCTACAGCCAACCAATATTTAGTCGGGACCCTAAAGGATCAGCTGAAGCGAAAAAATTGTTTGATCAAAACTTTAGAGGCTAAACTAGTTACAACAGAGGCTGCTGCCAAAGATCAGGCGAATACAGGTTTAGAAGAAGCTAGAGTAGATGATCAAAAGGAAATCGAGCGGCTCAAAGGCGATCTCGAACAGACACAGCTGATGGCTCAGACAAGTCAGATACATATAGGCCAGCAAGGAGAATTGATAGAGCAGCTACAAGCCAAATTAGACTTCGCCGAAAGCCAGGTAATCGATATTGGGATATTTCAATCCCAAGCTATAGAAATCAGAAAAAGAGTGTCAGCAACTCAACAAGGTCTACTTGCTAAGGTGGAAACGATTCAAAACAACTGCCAAATCATTGATCAAGTATTGGAAAACCTCACTCTCAGAGAAAAAGACGTTGGGGCGGCTCGGGTTGCTTTCCAGGAGGCTATTATAGCCACGACGAGAAGGGAAACAGACAGTAGTTCCAGGTTTTCTATCTCAGAGCAGACCCGAGGTAACATCTTGTTGAAAGAATGGGAGTGTAACATATCCGAAGGCAGACAACAAGCTAAAGAGGTAAGAAAATCTTGTGAAGAAACCTTCAGTTTTCTAGATGGGAGTTGGTTGGGTTCCGATGGTGAAAGCAACACTGAAATACTGGGCCAGATCAATACAACCAAGCATCTGCTCAATATCAAGGAAAATGAAGAAAGAGAATTGGATGAAATATCACAAATAACCCAGATGGACATAGTCCAAATAGATAAATGGCTAATTAAACCGAGTGTACAATTATGTTCTTTCAGCGCCAAAGACCAACAGGTGGAAGGAAAGTTGCCACAATTGGTGAAGGATTGTTACACTTTCGAGGCCAATAATCAAGTAGAACCTTCTAAGTTGATATCCTAGCTGGTGGAGAAGTGCGTCATTTGCACAGAGCATGCGAAGAGGCAGGTTTTCGGTACCAAATAAGGACAGAGACAAAGAATTGAAACGTTTAATCTCCTTTGTTGTAACCAAAAACCTCTGGAATGATTGAGATTCCAGCATATAGAAATTTGTATAAATATACATTTTGAAGAAAGAACAAGGGCTGAACCTTTTTGGTCAATTGTAATAGAGATTATCTCCTTTTTGAGAATTAATACAAAGCAATCCGAAGACTCCTGATTCCGTCAAGACTGTGTTATGAGTTTGTTTTCTCTGTAATTTCGTATTTAATTTCATTTTTCTTATATATGTCTGATGAATGTTCCATTGCAATTTAGTAAAACCTCTACTGTGGTGATCAATTTTTAGCCATCTATATCGTTTACAGTTTTTCCTCTGTATCGGCTATTAGCAAGTACAAGACCTGTGAACCTTTTAGATTGTCATATTTTATGCTTCGTTAGATTCCTTCTTATGTTATTTTCTTCTTCTGTTTACAGGGTGAGATTCTCTCTTGATAGGAGCCTTGCTTTATAGACAACTTAATGTTTTTCTCATATTTCACACATCATTTATTTAAAATATAACTCAGTTACGGAAAAAGGCCTTTGGTTTGCATTTTATCTTTGATATTGAATTCAAAAGTTCTCTTTTATAAGATCAAATAGATACAGCATAAAAAACCTCGAATTCACTTTTAATTTACTGTTCCTCTATGACTATCCTCGTTGTAAGACAACCTAATATTGAACCCGGCTTATCGGACCAAACCCATATCGCTTTAAATCTCTTCGATATTATACTTAATACAACCACCACCCGGGTAGAACTTGAACGTTCATGGGCCGCAATTGAATGGGACATAAACATCTAGGAACAGTTGGAAGTGTGACAACGACAACCTGGAAATCAACCTTAGCTTCCTTTCCCGAAGGTTGATGCTCTCCTCCTTCTTACTCTTCACTCACTTTCAGATGCCTAGACACTGTACTTTCTAAGCCTTAGGTACAGACTTTGGAACAACATCTTTTTGGCGCCGTTGTCAGGGACGAAGTTACGAAACCTTTTCCCTGGGAAGAACGACATTCTTGCAAGTTTCACCCTTTGATAGTGAAAAAAGAGTGAACACCCTCTAAAGGATTTTCTTATCTTTCACTTGGTGACTCCACATTTAAATAAGCTGGCATCCGGTCGAAGGAATACCAGAAAAAACCCCGAGAGAAAACAGACCACGCCTGTTTCCAATACCGAAAAAATACTGAAAACTAGAGGTTCCCTTAAGCCAACTACTGCGTTCGATCAACTTAAGTACCCACAACCCAAGACCAAGAGTTCTTTTGAACCTTCAACTTCGCACAGTTCCCCTCTGGAAACCATCAATTCATTTTTAGCTAGCTCTGAGGTTAAAAGTGAAATCCATCCAAAAACCTCTGTCATACACAAAGGTAAAAACCCCGCAGTGAATTTATCAGTGGTCGATATCCCACCGACTCTTCATTTAGATTTCACGACCTCGCAGAGTCTCGAAGAGTATACCATACACTCAGATTCTACGCCCGCGGGTTCCCCTGATTACATTTCTTGCAAGTCCGAAGAGCCAAGTCCTCGCATCCCTTACCACCCGTCTTTGGTTTTCTCGTCTTACAAAGAAGCTAAAGATTCGCTTTTAGTGTTCCAGAACCCTCTATACAATACACCATTTACCTATCCAGTAGTACTGATGGCAACCACCGGAGGAGGTTTTCAAAGGGGTTTTCGAAGGTGGAGGGGCTCCAGGAGGAGGAATGGGAGACCAAGGGCCTCCCCCGCCTCCCAGAGTTTTCGCTAAAGTGGCTGCAAGATATGCACCTTTGGTCCTACTCATCCCTCTTCATGACCTTCCTGAAAATCATATAAAAAACTTACCAAAATTTACAGGGGAAGGAGACTTGACCGCAACTGAACATATAAAATTCTTTGATCAGTTCGTGGATATCCTAGGTCTCGAGCACGAAGACGTGTATTCGAGGCTGTTTGTTCAAACTTTCGAAGGACAGGTACGAACCTGGTTTCGAAGCCTACCCGCAGGATCGATATTATCCTACGATGCCCTAGAAGACTCCTTCCTTAGACAATGGGGTGAAAGGAAAGACCACTTGTATTATTTGACCGAGTTCGGATCTTTAAAGAAAAAGAATTCGGAAACAGTTATAGAATTTATTCAAAGATTTAACAAGCTGTATAATAAGATCCTAGCCGAAGTTAAACCATCCCAACCTGCAGCCAAAGTAACCTTCGCAGGAGCTTTCGAACCCGATTTTGCCCTTCTCTTAAGAGAAAGGCGAGGGGCTACCTTAACCCGAATGCAGGATGATGCTGTGGAAATGGAATCTAACATGATGGCCTCTAGCAAGTTGAAAGCTAAGGTAGAAACGAGAAACCGAGAAACCAGACATTTTAGGGAACAAGCGGGACCCTCAGGGTCTAATAGATCCACAGACGACAAAATGGATGATATGGCTAGGATAATTAAGGAGTTGTCGAATAAGATTTCCAGAATGGAGCTAGATCAATCCAAGGCCGATCCTTTCGTTAAAAGAGAATTCAGAAGAAACCCTAACCCTCAAAATCAACAAAGGCAGATTAAAAATGAAGACCAGAAAATTCAAACCCCTTTAAAAAATGAAATTTTTAAAGGAGGAAATGACCTGGAAGATTTCGAGGGTTTGGAAGAAGATGTGACAAATTTGGGTGACAACTGCACTCAACCTTATGTAACTAAAGAAGATTACGAGAATTCTTTAAACACACTGTAACCATCAAATGAAGATGATGATATAAACAACACCGATTTCACTGTATGTCAAGAAATGACCGATTCTGTAATGGCTGAGATCCAACCTAGGTATAACTTGAGGTCTAAAAACAAACCTGCGTTGATTCCTCAACCCAAGAAAATTCTCCCTAGAGGAGAAGTATATGTGCCCACCCCGAAAGAGACCAAAACATCTAACAACAAAATAAAAGGGGCAGACTTGTTGGATCCTAAAACGAAGGAGGTTGAGACCCAAACAAGGGAAATCAAGACAGCTGAGACACACACATCGGTGAATAAACTCACGAGTAATAAATCAGCTCAGACAAATAAGTTGGAGAAGAAAGAGCCCGAGGTTTCAACCAGAGAAACGGACAAAGGTAGTGGTGGTTTTAGTTTTGAAAATGAGATAAACAGGATCAAAATACCGATTCCCCTGGTTGAATTAGCAAAAAATCCTACATATCGAAAGCAGATAACCAAAGTGATAGGTTGTTCAGATCAAGAAAGTCAATCTGACGTGATAAATTTGGAAGATGATAAGCCCAATATCACTTTTGGTTCACACTTAGAGGCTGCCAGAGACACCATCGCTCCTTTCTATATCACCCTAAATGTGCATGATCGACTACTGCATAACTGCATGCTAGATTCTGGAGCTTCACATAATGTGATGCCCAGAACTATTATGGATAGACTAGGCCTCGAGATCACCAGGCCTTACGGAGATATCTACTCTTTCGATTCGAGAAGAGTTAAGTGCATGGGTATGATAAAATATTTAGTAGTCACCCTTGCACAGGTCCCAGTAAAAAATGTCCTGATGGATGTAGTTATTGCTGATATCCCCCCAAAGTATGGCTTACTGCTATCAAGGTCATGGGGAGCCAAACTTGGGGGGTCCCTCCAATTGGACATGACTTACGCCACAATTCCTGTATTTGGTGGGCAACTTACTTGGTTATATAGGGAAACGAGGTTAGCCTATATAGTGAGCGATCCTCAGAATCCTAACAATTTTCCTATTTACATTGCTGACCAAGATCTAGGAAATTGTATTTTGTCTTTTGATGATGGTATAGATAGCTGCACAAAAGAAAATTACATAGATGAGAAAGAGTCCGAAAGTATGTATAGCACTGGGATCTGGAATTTTTTTTTTGACGGTGCCCTGTCATGTGAAGGAGCAGGTGCAGGGGTACCTTTTGTGGCACTTGAAAATAAATTTGTTGTTCCCTTCTCTTACAGGCTTCAATGGGATATAGATTACACCAACAATGTATGTGAATATGAAGCTTTAGTATTAGGATTATAAGTTGCCAGGAAGCTGAACATAAAGAACCTGGAAGTATATGGAGACACAGAGTTGATAGTCAAACAGATGAATCGACAATACCAGGCCAAGCACCCGAGATTGAGATCGTACAGAAATTGTGCCTGGGATCTAATGGCATTTTTTTTCTCATCTGTAAATATCTACTTCATCCCATGAGCTGAAAATTTACAGGCCGATTCGTTAGCCAAGGCAACCTCGACGTTCGCTCCCCCTATAGATTTTAAATTAAAATACCACATAGAGGTAAGGCACAAACCATCCATCCCAAACAACATACAACACTGGCAGGTTTTCGAGGATGACGAACAGATCAAGAAGTTCCTCGAAGCAGTGGGCGACTTCTCTGAAACTCACATTGATCAAGAGAATCAAAATGATCACACATGGATCATGCAAGAAGGAGAGGACCCTCAAGATTTCCAGGAAAAGATTGCAAATCATCGCATGCTGGTTCTAAAGAACAATCGGATTCCAGAGGGACTAATCCCACTGGAGAGACTTTTCGATTAGAATGACATGCCCTTAAAATCCACTTTGCAACCCCAACCAGAAGAGGTTGAAGATTGCGATGTAGGGACAAAAAAGGAGCCTAGGATGGTGAAAAGATCAAAGTACCTTCTTCCTGAAGTAAAAAACAAGTACAAAGATTTGTTCACATGATATAAAGACGTTTTCGCTTGGTCTTACGAAGAGCTTAGAACATACGACACTACTGTGATCAAACACAAGATACCTCTGAAGCCTGGTATAAAACCCTTTAGGCAAAAACTTAGACAAATCAACCCTATCTTATTACCCGTAGTTGAAAGGGAAGTTAAAAATCTTTTAGACGCGAAAATAATAGTACCACTGAGATACTCCGATTGGGTAGCAAACCTGGTCCCGGTTAGAAAAAAGAGTGGGGAGATTAGACTGTGTGTTGATTTCATAAATCTAAATAAATCTTCCCTCAAAGACAACTACCCTCTACCTAAAATGGATCACGTTTTAGAAAAGGTAGTTGGGGCAAACAGGATGTCGATGATCGACGGTTTCTCTGGGTACAATCAAATTGCTATAAATGAACAAGATAAAGAAAAAACAGCCTTCACTACACCTTGGGGTACATTCATGTATGGTAAAATGCCTTTCGGTCTAATGAATGCAGGTGCCACCTTCCAATGTGCTATGGATATCGCTTTCGTCAGTGAAAGAGACAATTTTGTGGTTATCTATCTCGATGATCTAACCATTTTTTCTAAGTCTGACGAAGATCATTTAATACATCTCAAACAGACATTCGAAAAATGCCGTAGGTTTGGTCTGTCTTTAAACCTCAAAAAGTCTCACTTCGCCATGTGATAAGGTAAACTCCTGGGCCATATTGTGTCCCAAGACGAAATTAAAATTGATCCTAGCAAAGTTCAAGCTATAGACACAATAAATATTCCTAGAAATGTAAAGGAAATTCAGTCATTTTTAGGAAAGATAAATTTTTTGAGGAGGTTTATCCCAAACTTTTTTTGAAATTGTGAAATTGATCACAGGTATGTTAAAGAAAAATAATGAAGTGAAATGGACAACAGAGGCCAAAGAATCATTTGCATGTATCAAAAAGGTTATAAGCGAGGCACCTGTACTGGCAAGCCCTGACTATCTAAAGGATTTTCTCATTTTCTTGTTCACCTCCGAGCATACAATTTCCGTGGTGCTCCTCCAGAAAAATGAGGAAGGTTTCGAACAACCGATAGCTTTTTTCAGCAAAAGTCTCAGAGACGCGGAACTCAAATACGATATAATGGAAAAACAAGCATATGCTTTGGTGAAGGCATTGAAGGCTTTCAGAACTTATGTATTGCATTCAAAGATAATCACGTATGTACCTACTAGCTCTGTAAAAGACATTTTAGTTCAGCCTGACAGTGATGGCAAAAGGGGACGGTGGCTCGCTAAAATTCAAGAATTTGATCTGGAGATAAAGCCGACGAAACTAGTAAAGTGTCAAGGTTTGGCTAAACTCTTAGCTGAATCAAATTTTAGAACCCTAGGTATAAATATCCTACAGGGATGTGAAGAAGGTAAGGATATGAACAAGCTCTATGATCAAACAAGTGAAATCAGAATCGAAGAAAAGTTTACATCCTCTGATTGGTACAAAAACATAGTATCCTACCTATTGACTTTGAAATGCCCGACTGATTTATCTCCATCCAAAGCCAGAACACTGAAACTGCATGCTGTCAAATATTGTATATATGAGAGTCAATTGTATTGGAAAGACCCACTTGGATTCCTGTTGGTTTGTTTGGTTGAATCTGAAATGGAGAAGGTCATAAGTGAATTCCACGAAGGAGTGTGCGGGGGACATCACGCTTGGAGAGTGACAACTTATAAAATCCTGAGGGCAGGGTATTATTGGCCTAAACTTTTCTCAGACGTCAATGCCAAAGTCAGGGCTTGCAACCCTTGCCAATTGTTCACGGGCAAGCATAAACTCCCAGCACTACCATTAGTCCCAGTCAAAATAGAGGCTCCTTTTCAGCAGTGGGGACTGGATTTTATAGGCGAAATTAACCCCCATTCCAGCGCTCAACACAAATGGATCTTGACTGCCACAGATTACTTCACTAAATGGGTGGAGGCTATTCCAAACATAAGGGCAACAAATTCGGTGGTAATAGATTTCCTAGAAGAAAACATTTTATCTAGATTCGGCTGCCCCCGAAAGATAGTCACAGATAACGCCCAGGATTTTAAATCTATGGCTATGATCAGTTTTTGCCAAAAATACAATATCGTTCTTGGCCATTCCACGACATATTATCCCCAAGGAAATGGACTGGCCGAGTCTTCGAACAAGAGTCTGATCAATATAATAAAAAAAGTGTTGAACGAGAACAAAAAATCTTGGCATGTGCATCTAAAATACGCTTTATGGGCAAATCGGATAGGCACGAAGAAATCTATCGGAACTTCTCCTTTCTAGATGGTGTACGGGACCAACGTGGTATTACCCATAAACTTGGCACTTCTCATAATAAAACTGTGGCAAGATGAGAAAGAAGAACCAAACCATGTCACAAGGAGAATAAATCAACTGATCGAAGTGGACGAAAGGTTGCATAAATACCAAGATGACATGAAAACGTTATTCGATCGTAAGACAAAAGACCTAGAGTTTCTCCCGGGCGATTTGGTCTTGAGATGGGATGCTAGGAAGGAAGAATCAACAAAACACGGTAAATTCAATCATATTTGGTATGGACCATTCAAAGTCGCAGCTTTTGAAGGAAAAAATTCGTTTTTATTAGAAAATCTGGACAGTAAAATCTTCAACGCCCCTGTTAACGGGCGTTATATAAAACACTACATGAAATAATTGGTTCCCAAAAGATTTCCATTGTATATACCGGTTTGTATTTGCTTTCTATCTCATGATTTTTTTGGGGTAAGTTTATTTTCACTTTTAATTAATTAGGTCAGTAATTTTGTAGAAGTAGAAATACGCAATTTCCAATACATTCAACTCTTTTAAAATATACTCTTCATGTTTACAGGATGTCGGCTTGCGACCTAAATGAGCGAAAGGAGAAAACATAAAGTCATATATCGAAGACTAAATTCGCCGAAAACAGGTGATAGAAAAGGTTTTCGGTTATTTTAAAATGGTAAGGAAAAGGTATGAATTCCTGAGAATTCTGTTCTTTAAGAAAACAAAGGTGTCCAAAGCACCATAACGGTCCCATCAATATAATGTTTTTGCTTGACTGTTTAAAAAAAAAAAAGAAAAAAAAAAGGAACAATTACTTGCTCTGGGTCCTAAGAGTTTAAATTAAAATAAAGATAGGAGGTAGTTAAAATAAGCAAAAAAAGTAAAGCATCTCTGGGAAAAGGTTTTCAAGAGTCAATTTTAATTTTCGACCCCTATTTCTCAGTGTACAAACCTCTGTCCATCACCTTTCTTTCGGTCTTCAGATTTACCTTCTTAAAAAGCCAAGTATCTTTCCGAGTTTATATACATAGGGGGAAGAGATTATGTTTTAACTTTGAAAGCTGTAAAGAATATTTTGGAAAGTAAGCTGGTCTTCACAACTCCTCAGTCTCTTACTAAACAAAGTTATGCATAGGTTGATCTTGACTATTCTAGTTTTTTCAACAGTTTCAAAAGATTGAGGCTTGCTCGAAGGAAAACCCCTAGAAATAATTTTTCCCCTTTTTCCCTGCGGGCTAAGGTGTTGTGAAAGTTAAGGGAAGGTTGGTTTCGAGTAATCAAAGTAAGTTGACAGACCTCCATTGCAAAATATTACATAGATATCACCCCTCATACAAACTAATTGCCCCCACTTCGTGTTTTAAAAAGTAAATTGTAAGACAGATGGTGAAAGGAAAGTCATATTTAATTGTCCATATAGTCCTAGGAGACAATGAAAGGAAATTTAGAAATGATTGCCCTCGTCTTATCATTTTAAATGCATAAATATTTTTTGAAGTGGTGAAAGGAAATTCCGCAAAAAGGGCCAGATAACTTCACCGGGGTACTGAACAGGCTCGCTGGCAGTGAAGCAATATCTGAGATATATGTAAGGCTGTTATACATGAATCTCACTCTACTATGGTAATCAATCTTCTCGAAACCGGATCTACGTCCTAAGTTCAGATAGGGCTCCCCGATTAAAAACATGTAATAAACTTCGTTTGATGCAAACCAAAATCCAAAAGATCTGTTGGATTTCCTAGGACTGTTTTGATCGCCTAAATGCAGACATAAATTTAGTAAAGAGAAAGAGAAAGTCATGAAAGGGACTGCAACTGAGTGTGAAACGTATTTGAGTGTTGAAAAGCTTTTCAGAAGTGAAAGACAAAGTCTCTTCTTCCCTCTGTTTATCCTTTCCTTAAAGTGAGTTTCACAGAAGTGAAACCAATGACTCCATTTACCCAATACAGGCACGTGGTCTACTGTTCTTCTCGTCTCACAGGGAGACGGGATCCCTAGTTGGAGCCTATGTTGGAGCTGCCTTTTTCGATTAGTTTTAAGCGTAATTCTTGCAATCAAAGGTTGGTCATTTAAGTTGTCTTTTGCTTCGTGACCTTTACCCTTTGAAAATATCAGTAGTCCCGATATGAAAAGTGGCGAGGGTCGTTGTACTCCTAATACCATTTCCTTTTAACCATGAACAAGCTTTTTCACTTTTCTTTACCTCGGGATATTGCGTTTCGGGAGTTACAAGTCACACTGTTTTTAAGCCCCGATGCGCGAAGTCACGAAGTAACCTTGAAAGTTTACCCAGGTTAGCGTCGAGAGTAAAGTTCCTTAAACCTTAGTTAAGCGCTGTCGGTATTTCGCGTCTCAGCGTTTTCCCTCCCCAAAAGTCTCACCGTCATAACTTCGATAGGCGAAGTCGCGAGACGTTCGCGCAAGTTACCCGGGTTAGTGTCAGGGGTGAATAGCTTTTAACCATAGTTAAAATCTGTCGGGATTTCGTAACTTGACATACATTTCTCCCAAAAACTATACCTTCGAAGCCCCGAATCACGAAGTTGCAATATTACTTAAATATAAATTAATTAAACACTTAATCCGGTTTACCTTCTGGCTTAACTAGATCACATCATCGTGATCTCGGAATTTCGCGACTCGGCATATGCTCCTCCCGGGAACTTTACCTTCGAAGTCCCGAGTCACGAAGTCACGATATTAACTAAACATGATTAATCAAACGCTTAATCTAGATTATGTTCTCGCTTAACTAGATCGCATCATCGCGATCTCGGGTTTTAGGGGCTCGAAAGGTTAGAGTGAAAACTCCCGATACGGTGAACGCCGAAAGCTTGATTAAAGTTTAAGAAAACCTGATTAAAGAAACTAAGACAGCTTAATCAACATTTAATACAATTAATAATATGCAAAGTCTACGAGGTAAATTTAAATGTTCCTTACGCCAACTTGTGTCACGAACCGTCAAAATTTATGGCATTAATTGGAAATGAGGTGAAGCAACAAGTAAGGATATGGTTTTTATTGCTAAATCTGTCTCTAAAAATTATTTGACCATTCTGTTCATAAGGACGTTGAGGTTTTAAATGGTCGAAGATATAGATCTTTTTCTTTCTGTTCTGTTCATAAAGCTCATTTCCATTTTACGCAGAGAAGTTTTTCTTAGCAAGCTGATTTCTGTATGTATACACATTTTTATTACAGGAGAGCTAAGTCACAATCCTCTGTCATGGCCCCACGAAAAGCGTCCAAGCCAAGTGCTGAGATTTCAGGACAAGGCTCTGATAATGTTTCTGATACTTCACCATGAAGCGTTGATTCTGTCAGAACCTAGTCATACATCTCCGAGGTTCTGCAGTCCAATTTGGTGAACTGTCCAAATGATTCTAGTGACAATGAGAAGGACGACTTGGCCACCAAATACAAGATCGTCGTCCAAGCAGAGATGCATAAAGTAGCAGCCAAGCCATGTCTTCTTCCTTACTATGATATGATCCGATGCGCGTTAGATCATGTAGATATCTCGACCAGAACCATCATAAGCGAGCAAAAGATCACTATTGGGACCTTTAGACTAGAACACTTACAGGCGATGTACAAGTTTCCACCCACGTCGAACTTCACATACAATGTCGAGTTTATGGAGGATTATAAACAGAAGGAATGAGAGCAATACAACAAAAGCTTATCTGATTTGATCAAGGATTGGGTCTCACACCCCACGAAGTTCAGGGCAGATAGCAACAGAGTTTATTCCATATCTTCTTTGGAACCACAGTTCAAATACATAGCAATGATGACCTGTAGATTGTATGGAAGAGAAGACACCACACATTTTTTCCTCCCGTGGGTGCCTCTGATGCATACAGTCACGGAAGGCTGTTCCTTCGACTGGGCCAAACTGTTGTCAGATAGTCTAACCAGTTGGATTACAGAATATCGGACACAGAGGGCGACCAGGAAGGCCACTTCATTTTTTATGTCCGCATATCTCATGGACGTCGTGTGTTTCATGACACCTTTTCCCTTAATGAGCTGGAGCTGGGCTCCATCTGATGCTGAGCCTATCCATGTCTACCATTCAAATCTTTGGGAGGATAAGGCCACAGATTTCATATACGAAATTTTCAATTGGGTAATGGTACCGATGCATGTCACCATATTCGGTAATCCACCACTAGGATCTCAGATAGCATCACGGTCAATTTGAGCAGTGTGGCGGATTGGTACGTGGAAGCAGAATTTTCATACATCAAGGTTTTCGGCTCTTCTGTTTCTCCGCATGCTCTACCATTATTTATACCCGATAGGCTGGCTTGTCACGAGATCGCCAGGAAAACTATGATTGGTGGCATAAGCAAAGAGCTTAAAGGATTTTTGAAGAAGGTATGGCCACCGTTCCCCATTCATTTGAACACATATTCTTTATTAGATTTCGGGCATGCAAAGGCCAAGGCAACAACCTTGGAAGATATTAAATTGGTTCACATTGAATTCAAGAAACACGACCCACAAAGGGTCATGAGTAATCACATGGCTAGTTGTGGCCTTAAAAGATTTGAACACGAGAATTCGCCTCATGATGATATTTTCCGAGGCGCGAGATCTTATGTCGAAGTTCTGGCTCGGATACAAGCCCTGTCGCCTGAAGAGAGGGCCGATGTTTTCAAATTCCAAGAACACCGGCGGAGCTGCCTTCACCCAGTATTACAGGGGGAGAACCCAACGACCTTAGAAGTGTGGGAAACGGAAACCAAGGGCTCCAAAGATTCAACACCCGATCAAGAAGAACACCAGGACAGGAAAGAGAAAACTGGGGGCCTGAAACAGGAAGCCGAGACTTCCAACCCTCTAAGAGAGCCAACCTTGGTTGTTACTCCGGGGAAATCATCTAAGCAGATCGACAATCCCATTGTTTCTGTTACCCACCTGCAATCCACAAAGGGGATCCCAGATGCAGGTTGGATTTTTGGTGAAGAATTAACGCCCATAACAATGGAAGAGCTACCTCTGAATGAATTCTTCTTCGATAAGAAGAGAAAGGTTGTCGTGAAACAATAACTTTACCAAGAGGCAGGTACGGTATCCAAGAAATTTAAAATTTTAACTGATGGGAGAGCTATGAAAAAAGAAGAATTTGCAACTCAAATAGCAGGAAAATTGGGGGCTTTCGCTATAGCCAACCAATATTCAGTCGGGACCCTAAAGGATCAGTTGAAGTGAAAAAATCGTTTGATCAAAACATTAGAGGCTANTTAGAACAAGCTAGAGTAGTTGATCAAAAGGAAATCGAGGGGCTCAAAGCCGATCTTGAATAGACATAGCTGATGGCTCAGACAAGTCAGATACAGATAGGCCAGCAAGGAGAATTGATAGAGCAGCTACAAGACAAATTAGACTTCGTCGAAAGCCAGGTAATCGATATCGGGATATTTCAATCCCAAGATATAGAAATCAGAAAAAGAGTGTCGGCAACTCAACAAGGTCTACTTGCTAAAGTGGAAACGATTCAAAACAACTGCCAACTCATTGATCGAGTATTGGAAAACCTCACTCTCAGAGAAAAAGACACTGGGGCGGCTCAAATTGCTTTTCAGGAGGCTATTATAGCCACGAAGAGAAGGGAAACATGCAATAGTTCCAGGTTTTCTATCTCAGAGTAGACCCGAGGTAACATCTTGTTGAAAGAATGGGAGCATAACATATCCGAAGGCATACAACAAGATAAAGAGGTAAGAAAATCTTGTGAAGAAACTTTCGGTTTTCTAGATGGGAGTTGGTTGGGTTCCGATGGTGAAAGAAACACTGAAATACTGGGCCAGATCAATACAACCAAGCATCTTCTCAATATCAAGGAAAATGAAGAAAGATAATTGGCTGAAATATCACAAATAACCCAGACGGACATAGTCCAAATAGATAAATGGCTAATTAAACCGAGTGTACAATTATGTTCTATTAGCGCCAAAGACCAACAGGTGGAAGGAAAGTTGCCACAATTGGTGAAGGATTGTTACACTTTCGAGGCCAATAATCAAGTAGAACCTTTTAAGTTGATATCCCAGTTGGTGGAGAAGTGCGTCATTTTCATAGAGCATGCGAAGAGGCAAGTTTCCGGTACCAAATAAGGGCAGAGACAAAGAATTGAAACGTTTATTCTCCTTTGTTGTAACCGAAAACCTCTGGAATGATTGAGATTCCAGCATATAGAAATTTGTATAAATATGCATTTTGAAGAAAGAATAAGGGCTGGACCTTTTTGGTCAATTGTAATAGAGACTATCTCCTTTTTGAGAATTAATACAAAGCAATCCAAAGACTCCTGATTCCGTTCAGACTGTGTTATGAGTTTGTTTTCTCTGTAATTTCGTATTTAATTTCATTTCTCTTATATATGTCTGATGAATGTTCCATTGCAATTTAGTAAAACCTCTACTGTGGTGATCAATTTTTAGCCATCTATATTGTTTACAGTTTTTCCTCTGTATCGGCTATTAGTAGGTACAAGACCTGTGAACCTTTTAGATTGTCATATTTTATGCTTCGTCAGATTCCTTCTTATCTTATTTTCTTCTTCTGTTTACAGGGTGAGATTCTCCCTTGATAGGAGCCTTGCTTTATAGACAACTTAATGTTTTTCTCATATTTCACACATCATTTATTTCAAATATAACTCAGTTATGGAAAAAGGCCTTTGGTTTGCATTTTATCTTTGATATTGAATTCAAAAGTTCTATTTTATAAGATCAAATAGATACAACATAAAAAACCTCGAATTCACTTTTAATTTACTGTTCCTCTATGACTGTCCCCATTGTAAGACAACCTAATATTAAACCCGGCTTATTGGACCAAACCCATATTGCTTTAAATCTCTTCGATATTATACTTAAAATAGCCACCACCCGAGTAGAACTTGAACGTTCATGGGCTGCAATTGAATGGGACATAAACATCCAGGAACAGTTGGAAGCACGACAATGACAACCTGGAAATCAACCTTAGCTTCCTTTCCCGAAGGTTGATGCTCTCCTCCTTATTACTCTTCACTCACTTTCAGATGCCTAGACACTGTACTTTCTAAGCCTTAGGTACAGACTCTGGAACAATAGGATGCGTCCCTTGGATAATAAATAGCTATTTATTATTGTTATTACTTATTATATATTATTTAATAATCAATAATTATATTGTTAATTGTTAATCTAGGAGAATGTCTTCCTAATGTTGTCCAAACATCAACATCAACAACTCCTTCCCCACAACTATTGGTTTTATTGCACAAACCACAACTTTAATTCCATCACGCCCCCGAAAAACCACGATTGGGAAACTTGTTCGTGCTTACAAGACATGAATTATATGTGAACTCTGCAACATTTCCTGAATCTTTTGGCATTCCATTAATAGATATATATTTTCCTTTATTTTGATTGGTCTCTTTCATTTGGTTATAATTTGCTGAAATTCCATATCTCTGCATACTTTTTAGATACTTGGCCAAACATATCCAATGTTTATAGTTTTACATTGGGCCAACATTTCCATAAGTTCAACTACACTGTTTTATGGAATGTTTACACCATCCATAGAAATAACCCCAACCCATATAAACTAGATGGACCAATTCAAAATGTTCTTCCATTGACACAAAATTTGATGTTCAACTCACGGAGTGGGTTTGGTTCTCATTTTTTCACATAATGTCTGTATCTTAATGACACTCCCTCATTTCCATTAGTCTCATTGTCATAAGAGCACATACCTCCTTCAAAAAGAAATGAATCTATGAATTTTTTTATTTTTCTTCTGACATTACCACCTTTAGTGGATATTGACGTCTTACTTGATGTTTCCCCTTCCCCTCTTTCTTCATAACTACCATCACTATCTGAACCGATATATGAAAGATATCTATTTATTTGTCCCTATCCATGCATAATAACCAATTAACAATGGTTAGTATGCCTCTCTTTTAGTTGAATTAGTATCCCTCAAAGACATCCCTCACTTGGAGAATTAATATCATAATGGATGAATTCAATACAAATACTTGATTTACATACATTTCTTTCCATTTGTAAAAATATATCAAACTTTTAATTACTCAAGTAGAGATTAATATAGTGGTATCCCAACCTATTGTGTCAAATTTGTGATCCATGATAGACAATTTCAATATATTTATGGTTTGTTTCCCTAAGTGACTATAAGAAATGAGAAGTGATTATACGAAATGAGAAATTGAAACATACCCTTTGATATGTCAAGGATATATGAAACTCCACAAATAACCATGCCATTTAATATGTGGTGTTTACTATGGCCTGAAGCAAGCCCAATTACTTTAGGTTAATTATTTAATTATAAATTGTGACTCACAACTTATAATCATGAAGGTGTAGCATACCCGTGGGGGAATGAAAATGGATGTCCATCACATTGGAGATAAAGTCCTCTTCAAAGTATCCATTGCATGCTTCAATATTGCCTAAA